>JAQIXQ010002178.1:0-11425 GCA_034700485.1 Pseudosinella alba | reverse complement strand
CATCTCCCCAACGGAATTATCTTGAATGAGGTTGAGCCTACTCGGATTATAGAACTTATTTGGCCTTTTCATATAAACATGGACCAATGTGGATAAGAAAAAAAAACTGCGAGGAAAAAACCGTTGCCAATCACATCAAAAAGAAAGTGATTGTCAGTAACGTCTTTGCAGTTGGATTCGGATGTTGACTCCGCCCCCATTTCAATTCCCTCCGTCCCACCCGCAGATACGGTATTTTTAGTTGTGGTTGATGTCCATGTTTCTCATGTATCTCCCCCTCACCCTCCCCAAAATTGCTGGAATTGTACAGATTTCTAAAATCAGTTGTGCAGGAACCCCGAAAGAGACACATGGGTGGGCGTTACCGATATCAAAACCAGTAGCCCAATCAGGCCATGCGGGACCACCGGATGTTTACGTAATAGAGGAGAATAAAGGAACGTGACTCACTTTTTGTAAGAATTGGTGAAAAGGAATTTAGTGGAGAGGTGTTATTAGAAGCGCAACATTGCCCCATGTTTTTCCACGTCACGATGAACATCCAGGACAAGTCTGATCCATTGTTGACTTCCGGAAATGCTGTGATGACATCAGCTCTTGCCTTTTGAAAGAGGGATGCGTCCCATGTGGAAGCGTGGGACGCATCTCTCTTGGGACGATGGGTTCGTTTTAAACATTAGCTTGTATAGATGAATGACTGTGCCGATAATACTGACATGACATGAATCAAAATAAAATAGGTCAATTGTTCATACAAGTTAGATGGGAATCTCCTAGTATCGGATTGCTCCAGCTTAGTAAAGGTTTCATTTCCATTGAGCCTCAGCTTTAAGGGATGCGAGCAAGTTGTCAAGCATAATCACATAATTCATGTTGATATTTGGCATGTAATTCCATGACGTAAAATGCAAAATGTAAACTTAGGCCATCAAATAAAACGAAGTCCGTCATAGTATAAAGTCTTTGGCATAAAGGTATACATATATAATACTACGCGTTTGTGAGGTTTTGATTACGCTGTCGTGCGTAGAGTTCAATTTTGCTCTCTTAACCACGTATTTATGTCGATTTATTTAATAGTTTAGTTTTTATAATGATTAATTTAGGCTGCCTATAGGTAATCATCAAGGCTAACCAGGTTTTTGTAAAATATGAGTTTTGAATATTTAGTTATTGGTCGTCTTCATTCTCCCTAGTTCTTGCTCCTATATACGATTAGTGCCATTATAATTTACAATTAAAATTTCCGTTGAGATTAAATGAGGCCGAGAACCTTTAAATGATTTATTGTTGTTTCAGAAATCTCGTTTTGAATTGAATAATTAAAGTCGATTTATGCTTGATCAGGAAATTGAATTGAATTGATAGAATTTGAAAATCTCTGCCGTCAATATAATTATTGTAAAATCAGCATGTCCATTAGCCTTGTGTCGTCATCATCCCATTCCCTCATGTTGCCACGCCACTAGCCTACAGGTTACATGTCACTTTGTTTGCTTCTTGCCTTTCCCCGGTATCGGACCATTTGGAGTATTTTTCCCCTGAAAACAAAAAAAAAATCATATTTAGAAAAAGATCAACAGAACAAGTAAATGTTAAATATTATTTTTATATTACTTCCTTAGCCATGGCTCCGCCCAAGATGGCTAATGCAATAATTGCTACAAACCAACGAAAAAGACCACCCATCCTGTTTCTTTAATTACCCCCGCACAGAAGTATTTATCGACTCTGGAACAAAGTTTCTCGATTCGTATATATTGTTTTTTTTTTTTTGCAAATAGGGAGCTACTCCAGAGGAAGTAGGACGCGTTCAATCTGTCCAAATCTGCAATCTGAAGGGAAGTGAAGAGGAATACTATACATAAGAGCCTCCAAATATAGTTGTCATAAAAATTCCATTTGGTCGTTGATGTCACATTATCCCATATAAAAGGATGGGGATTGAAAGTAATAAATACAGAATACTATAATGTGTCAGCCATGTAATCCGACCAAACTATGCAATCAAGTGAATGATTTAATGTCGGCTGTTTTTATTGTAAACAATATAAGTGCCAAATGCGTAATGCTAAGTAGATATACAGATAATGTCGATCCAAGCACATTTGCGAATGCAGTGAGAGGAATCATTAAATAAATTTTTGGTTATGTTTTTGTACTTTGACGTAAGGATCCGAAAGATTGTTTTGAGACTGGTTCATAAATTGTAATTGTGATATGGGTAATAAATTCGCATTCCTTTATTACTTTGTCTTCAGTCTAAAATATTGTAGAACTGATACTTTATTACTATCTTGCTTTTGTAAGTATTGCTTAAAAATGAGCAAATGCACAAAACTATTACATGCATTTTTACCATCCAATACTTTACTTCCTCTGATTATAAAAAGTTTTTAGGGAATTGAAATAGCAACAAAATATATCATAACATCATAGGCCAAAATAAATTCTTTTAAGAGAATTGATAGAACGCTGTCCTTATTCTCATTTTAACTTTAATTGCAATTAAACTATAATGTACTTCCTTTTCTTAAGTTATTCAGCATATTCAATTATGTATTCCTGTTAAATTTGAACCCTCCACAGCAAACGTTAGTGGAGTAATTGTTAATTAATTTATAAAATTTATTTGCATTTAAAATTCAAAGTATATCTGGTACTTAAGTTGTTCAGAATATTCGATTCTATCTTCCTTTTAAATTTGAGCCAAATCCTATCCGTAATTCCCAAAAAGCAATATTCTCGAAGTGCCCCATGCAAGATAGAACCCACAATCCCTAGTATATTCCATCCAGGGTCGGGAACCAGCCTATTTCTTTCCAGACAGTTTTGCTTTCTGACTTCTGGGCACATGTAAAAGTAAAATATATGGGAAGGATGGTGGTGAGCCTCCAATCCCCCGGAGTGACCATGCAACCCCACAATCTTAGTCCATTCCATTCAGGCCATCTGTACAAGCCTAGCTAGCTGACCCAGCCAAGCACGTGACATGGACATGGACTGGACGGCACGGCACATGCACAAATCTTGATAACCCTGTTAATTCTTAACAGCGTTAATAAATTAGCCATATCTGCCACATATCATATCAGGATCAATTGTTCATCCAGGGCAAATTTGATACCGGCATACATTTTACTTTTGTCTAACCTCGCCCGGGCTGACCTGTATTTCTGCTCAAGCTCCGAATAGGCTGAAAATGCATTTGTGCATAGAATAGACCAGTGAGCTTTTTTAGCTCTGCATGCCCCCCCCCCCCGTTATCTTACCCCCGGTTGGAAATTGGAAAAATGGTGAAAATGGTGGAAGTTTACATTTTTATTACGCACCGACCAAGGTGTCTAAATATACTAATTTCTGGGCGTAAAGAGAAATATTTTGATCAGAAGACTTTTAAATGATTTATTGTTGTTTCAGAAATCTCGTTTTGAATTGAATAATTAAAGTCGATTTATGTTTGATCAGGAAATTGAATTGAATTGATAGAATTTGAAAATCTCTGCCGTCAATATAATTATTGTAAAATCAGCATGTCCATTAGCCTTGTGCCGTCATCATCCCCTTCCCTCATGTTGCCACGCCACTAGCCTACAGGTTACATGTCACTTTCTTTGCTTCTTGCTTTGTCCCAGAATCGGGGACTTCGGAGAGTTTTTGCCCTGAAAACAAAAATAAATCATATTTAGAAAAAGAACGACAGAACAAGGAAATGTTAATTTTTTTTAAATATCTTACTTCCTTAGCCATGGCTCCGCCCAAGATGGCTAATGCAATAATTGCCAAAAACCAACGAAATAGACCACCCATCCTGTTTCTTTAATTACCCCCGCACAGAAGTATTTATCTACTCTGGAACAAAGTTTCTCGATTCGTATATATTGTTTCTTTGCAAATAGGGAGCAATTCAAGAGGAAATAGTACGCGTTCAATCTGTCCCAATCTGTTATTTGAAGGTAAGTGAAGAGGAATACTACAAGAACCTCCAAATATAGTTGTCATAAAAATTCCATTTAGTCTTTGATGTCACATTATCAAATATAACAGGATGGGGATTGAAAGTAATCAATGCAGAATACTATGTCTAAAGTGTCAGCCACGTAATCCGATCAAACTATGCAATCAAGTGAATGATTTAATGTCGGCTGTTTTTAATGTAAACAATATAAGTGCCAAATGCGTAATTAGATGGAATGTCAATCCAATCACATCACATTTGCGAATGCAGTGAGAGGAATCATTAGTAATGATTCATTACATACATTTTTTGATTGTGTTTTGGTACTTTGACGTAAGGTTCCGAAAGACAGTTTCGAGACTGACTGGTTCATAATTGTAATTGTAATTGTGATATGATAATGCGCATTCCTTAATAACTTTGTCGTCAGTCTTGAATATTGTATAACTGATACGTTATTACTGTCCTGCTTTTGTATGTATGTATTGCATAAAAATGGGCAAACGCACAAAACTTACATTCTTTTACCATACAATACTTGACTTCCTTTGAATATTAAAAGTCTTTAGTGAAGTTTATTGCACCAGCAATAAAATATATCATAACATCATGAACCAAAATAATTAAGCAATACCTGCCACTTACCATAACACGATCAATTGTTCATCCAGGGAGAATTGATACCGGCATACATTATTTTACTTTTGTCTACCCTCGCCAGGGCTGACATGTAGAACGTAGGCTTTTTCATATCTCTCGGCGGCACTTTGCCGGTCAATATCTCCACAAGAAATTGGAAATTATATCTCATTGACATATGAGTAGATAGAGAATTTCCTGCTCTTTCCAACGGTGAATACCTTTGTAGTAGGCTAAATCACTCGTGAGCTCCAGAGCATTCATAATAGGGACTCGGCTATATTCAACACAATTTTAGATAGTTTTTTTTCTATTGTTAGCACCTTAAACTCTCTTGTCATCAAAGGCGTTTGCCTGTTCGTTAAAAATTAAGATGAAAGGGTGAAAGCTCTTTTTCTCCTCTATCGGATTGGCTACTTGTGGTTTCCCGAATTAATGAACTGTTTCATGGGTAGGCACATTTTTGCCAAATCGCATGCACTCTTAAGGAGAAGAAAATTATGATCATCGTTTTCTGGGATAAGTTTGAATTTTTTGTACTTGTAATTTTCTGTGGAGACACCTCATTAACTGCTCAAGCATATACCAAAATATTGGCATTAAACAAATTATAGCACGTAACGTGGCATCAAACAATGTATTGAGAATTTTTTCTATTCCACGAAAATGGATAAGTCACACTTCTCGTGTTGTTTAAGAGAAAATGGTGGAACTTGGGTTTGCTGAACCCTACTTTTCACAACTCTGCCGTTGTCACCTCAGACTACTTTTTATTTCAAAAATTTAAAAATTTACATGCGTGGGAGGACCCAGAACTCGAATAAAGAGGTGAAAATTGTGTCATTGCATGGTTCCGACATCGACCTGCGGCATTCTTGACAAAAGGAACTGAGGCACTGCTTTGCTGGAAAGGCTTTATTAGACTTAGCTGTACTTATGTTGAAAAGGAGAGAAAAATTGAATGAACCGATTAAAAGTTATATGGCTTCAAGAAGTGCGGCCGAGAGACATGAAAACAACTTCGTATTTCTGCTCACAAGGGGCATCATGGGAGGTCCAGCTCTGAATGGGCTGAAAATTTGAATGTTGGTACACGTTGAATAGACCATATATAGTGATCTTTTTAGCTCTGCATGGGCCCGGTTATCTTATGAAAATCTTGGAAATGGTGAATATTGGGGAAATTTAAGTTTGCACTAAGTACCGACCAAGGTGTCTTAATATACTAGATAGTGTCTGGGAGCAAAGAGAAATAATTTTATCGGAAGACTTATTTTAAATTTGTAATTTACACCCAAAAATTAGTATATTTAGACGCGTTTGTCGGTACTTAATGAAAACTTAAATTTCCACCATTTCCCCCCGTGGTTAAGATTGCGGACCCATGCAGAGATAAAAAAGATCCCTAGCGTCTATTCTATACAAATATACAATTACAACAATTTGCAGTCCATTCGGAGCTGGACTTATACCCATGATGAACCTTGTCAGTATTTTGATCTCACTATGCCTTCATCATTCATTTTGTACAGTCATTACCGTAAAAACATGGTGCAATGCCAATTATTTTGTAAACTGCAAATATTTAGTTGTAACTTTTCCGGCACTTCAAAGCAAACGAAAAATTATAATTGCTAATAACCGCTCCATTCTCTTCATTCGCCCCCTTCTCTGGCATTATTCTTCAGTTTCTGGGTTGATCGACATGCAATTCCCCATCCACTCACCTTATTACTACCAATACCAATACGCGTATACCACTAACTCTAATGTCAAGATTCTTGACATTGACCGACACTTGAAAGGAACTGGAATGACACGAGCAATAATGCTCAAGAATCTTTCGGTTCTTGAATTAAATAAATAAATGGAAATTGAGTTGTATAATTTATTAATAGTAATATAGTATATCTATATATTTATTTATTTAACCGTAATAAGGAATAATGCTTAATGTTAAATACTATTTTAAGTACTACAACTTTGTTGTTGAACTATATACTGTATATTTCGAAATGTATTATGGCAACATAAACTGGAGTTAGTTTTATTGGAAGTGGATTCCAAGACTCTGCATAGGGAATACTTATTCATTATAAATCGTCAATCATAAATATATTATTTTAATTGCTTGTATCAACAATCTTCGAGAAACATAATATTGCTACTTTCTATTAATAATTATGCATACTTGTATAGATTTATAAATAATAAATATATTGCAAACTTATTCTGCAGGTTATGTAATTAATATTTCCTGCGTGCAATTGCGTGCAACTTTTTGCTACCATGTTTCTGTATTTTATGTATATTGTGTTTTTTGTTTTTGCATTTTATGTACAATTAGATAATACACCACTAGTAATGCCATTGCATTATGCTATGCTATTAATATTATTTTGATTTGCTACACATTCCGACAATTCCACGTTCTCTTCCGAATAGAACAGCTTACTTATTTTTCTCGGCGGTATCGACAAAGAGGAGGAGGCAGGAGATGACGATGCAAACAAACTGCAAGTCAAATCAAAATTATACAATACAATCCATTATATATTACAGGGCAAACTTCACTTACAATTAGTCAATTAGCTAGCCCAACACTTACATTCCAAGCGAAGGAATCGTCCATTTGAAACTTGCCTCTTCCAATTCCAATCGGATTTCGCTTCAAGGTTTTCAGAAATGTCTTAACCTTCAACTTTTCGATAGCGTTGGACACCTTTCTGTCATTGTGCCTCTCAATGGCGTTCCTTGCTGCATGAGCCTTAAAACAAATGTTAAATTTTCATGATTGTCAGATAAAAGAATTTCTAATTATGCATTTATAAAGCCGATTAAATATTTACCGCAGCGGATGCCTTGGAAGCAATGAAGTAGGTAAGCAGTATTTTCGGAATGATGCTAGCAGATTCCACAAAGTACACATCGTCCGTATCCCCTAGTAGTATATCGAAAAGGAAGTATGAGCAGAAGAGCCAATTCTGAACATGAATGACCATGAAGAATTTTCCGAATCCGAATTCCATGTCATTTGATATCTCAACAAAGCGGTCATGAATTTCCCTCATCCTTTGTATGATTTCGTCTACATTTGTAGCATCTCGCAAGGTTTTTAGAATGCTGGAGTGGAAGATTTGCGTCATTCGATGGGAGTGCAAGGCAGTCATGAGGAGAATATCTCGAACGAGATGCTCCTGCAAGTTGTTAACGAAAATCATGCCAATTCCCCAAACACCCATTGCAACAGATGTTGTAGATATCTCCATTCCGTATTGCTTGCGCAGCTCTGCCCTTGGGTCGGTTCCGTTAGGTCCTTGTTTCCAGTAGAATAGATGCTCGCTAACAAGGGTTGATCGATCAGGTATCATTCCTGTAGGGGTTCCTCCTTCTATCATCCAGTCAATCCTAACAGCTCCGGCGAGAGACATCAACAGCACGGCGAAGAAGTATACGGTTGATTCCTTGGGAATCTACGACGCATGCGATAATTGTACACCAGTATTTTGCATGACACATATTTGATAATGCAAACTGACATACGACAAGAATGCACATATAGTAGCCATGTAGGGTTTTTCGATATGGTAAGAATAAGAGGTATTGGAAAGTGCGATAATGCAACTAGCGGCTTAATTTGTGCAGAAACAAAGTAAATATTTGCCATCAAGAGCAAGACGTAGGGTTAATAATGAGAGATTACATAGTTACATGTCCTTCTGTGCTAGTCTAATCTTTCGATTATGGCATACCTTTTTCTCGGGTTGCTGACGCACGATAACTGAGTCATCCGCAGCAAACTGATTCCGCAACATGCGAGCAATGCAACCGTAGTCCAATGTGACCAATTTGGCAACGCAGAGTTGTGACAGCACGACCCCAAAATAATACCAAACAGCCAGTGTTTGTTATCTAAGCCAAGGTAGATAATAGATGTAGATAAGATACAGATAAGATAATTATCTTTATCTTATCTATTATCTACTCTTTCAGAAATAATTATCTATTATCTTATCTATTATCTACTCTCCCAAAAAATATTATCTATTATCTTAGCTATTATCTACAAAACAAATAGATATTTATCTTTTTCGCCATCTATTAGCTGAATATTGAAATTGTTGTTCCAGACAAGGGTGAAAGTACGTTTTTATTCCCCAAATTGCATGTAATGTCATCAAAAAAGTCCCAATTTTCGTAAATTCGCACTTTATTTTGCTGTGGACCAATTTCAATGATTGAAATAAATATAAATACGGGCATATTTAGGAATTTACCCATATAATTGCATATCATATCTATTATTTATTAGCGTCTTTAAATCTCAGAATTATCTATTATCTTATCTATCATCTACGAGATTTCCACCAGTTATCTATTATCTTATCGATTATCTACACCTGGTTAAAAGACGTATCTATTATCTTATCTATTATCTACACCTGGTCAAAACATTATCGATTATCTTATCTACTATCTGGAAGTGGGGTAGATAACAAACACTGCAAACAGCAATGTAGTGGGTCAGCTCGCCGGGCTTTTCATTATCCCGGACGGTAACTTTTAAAGTCATAAGGGCTTGGAAAAGTCCCAATCCAAAGGTGAGAGCAAAGAACACCTTCCGCATCGATAAAACAAAGGTTATTTTTTGCTATTAACATGATTGCTAACAAGATAATTAATTACATATGTATTCATACATATTTATTAAATATTTCATGCAAAATACACAAAAACTAAAATCGTAAGTACCAGTTGTTTCGGTGGGCCCATTTCCCCCTTCCCATTTACAGGGCTTAGTCCACAGAAGTACATCAGCTCAAAATGCGTTTGTAGATAGGTTGGGACTGAAAATGTTTGGACTTCCTGCTGCGCATTTGCTTGCCCCACTCCACCAGCTTCACCTCCCCCATTTTCGTCCTGGTCATTTTGAAGTTGCTGTGGCTGATGGGATTGCCCTTCGTTTTGATTAGGGATATCAGGATTGTACTGGCGTCGACCATCAACCTGCCCATTGTTGCGCTCTGTGACCATTGCTTCAGGCTGATCTCGCTGAGCTCTTCGTGACAAAATTTGAAATGGCCCTGCTTCTCCTGAAATCATCTCCACCCCATTCACTCGTTGGCCATTCCCCACCCCATGATGCAAATTAGCATGTGCCCTTTGCTGATCAGTAGATGGCCGCAATTCCCCGGACTCCACATCTGGAATTGGATTCCCAGCACTCGGCAGGGGCTGAATTTTGCGCCTGCCTATGAATGACATCAACCTCCTGTTAAAGGAAAGCCTAGAGAGCTCGAATTGAACAATGGAAAGCTTTGAAGCTCTTGACCGGAATCGGCGAAACATTTTAATTGATGGATGTTAAGCCTGAATTTCAATAATTATGCAATTTGATCAAGGTAATGCAAGGCGCATTAACCTAGTTTGTACTGTACTTTCTCCGAATTCGATTTTAGGAATGATTCACCCACTCATGTGATGTGAACTTGAATTGAAAGGGCATGACTGACTAACATACTTTCCAAATATAGATTGCGTTAGTGCACCTATGTGCGTAATCCAACACATTTTGAATTTACATCTAGGTAGTTTTAAGTTACGTTACAATGCTTGTATTTGATCCGGGTATCATACAAGCTCCTGTATTGCTAATTTGCTAACAATCAGCGGGGAGTCCCGAAGAATGGATGGAGCTAGTTTATGGTTAAAAACGAATTGGCTTGATCGACACTTTACAGGAATTTTGGTCAACTCCGTTCATTTCAATTGTAAAAAAGAAAGTACAAAAGGAAAATGGAGCAATGTCAATCTTTGTATGCGGAGCATGCATGGGGAAGTATATAAAACAAAAAAATATATATATCATATCACTTGCTCATGTCATGCCAGTTTTATTTCTTTGCATTCAACATTCTACCACCAAATCTTGGTCAGGCAGATTTTAATTGTAATTAACTAATTATTAATATTGTTCATTAGGCCAGTTTGGTTAGAATTTGTCTTATCGTTAGGCAAGTAAGTGCATGACTTTTTTGATTCAAATATAATATAATATGAATACAATAGAAAAATCGCAGTCATTGGGAAATAATTCATACTTTGGTATTCAAGGTATTACATGAATTTATACGGCAACGTAAACTAAAGACTTTAGGTAGTGTATACTAATTTACAAAAGTGAAAAATAATTTTAATTGGATTTTATTGTGCTGGGGTCTGGGGAAAGTCAAAGGCGAATGTTGTAGAAACTAGACTGCTCATTGTATTGAATTTACAATATATTTTATTGTCGCTATATAGTTTATTCATTCCGGAACGAAACAAAGTTTTCGTTTTGGGACTGTCAATCAAAACCATGCCATGCCATTGTCATTTTGTCTTGTAAAGTGATAGGAGCAAATATGCAGTATTCAATATATTCTGTATGTATGCTCTGCTTACTTACTAATTAAGACAGGAACATGAAGCATTTCATATAGTTTATATTTTTACCGGCAATATGCCATGATATTGGCTATTTTTATGGAATTGGTATTTCGTTGGGGAGTTTGTAATTGTAAGCTGCCTCCAACGACAATTAGGTGAAATTAATTTGATTTATAAATTCTGTCAACTAATACGATTTAAATTATGAGAAGTAATATTTTTTGATGTTTGACAATAAAAGCTTTCTGCTTGGCAATGGCATGTTAATATGTTCATAATTGTTTTACAATAAAATCAAAACTGACTGCGACATGAATAGTTATACTTGTTTTACTATACTTCTTTTATGACGTATTTCTGAGGATTCATTTCATTGCATTTCATGGGATGGTAACCGTA
>JAQIXQ010002177.1:0-11426 GCA_034700485.1 Pseudosinella alba | reverse complement strand
ATAGTAGTCACTTAAAAATTATCGCGATCTGACCAAGCACAACCGAGTACCAAGTATATTCACAAAAGAATATCATTTCATATGTTCCAAGTCAAGCAAAATACATATTTTGCCGGGATTTAATATGTATAATACATCACATCGAACTTTTCCATTCCGTTCGTCCTTCTGAAATGAAAATGATCAAACTTCCTACCTTTATTACTAGTCCATTCTCTCTGCTGTAATTTGTGGGAGAAAAGACTGCAGGAAATGACCATATGGCAAGGAACTGGTGGGGAAAGCGGATTAACTTTCGGATAGTCTCATGATCCCTAAGCATCTAACCATTTTACATAGCTCAGTTAATGAAATGGAATAGGATTAGGTATGAAAACAATTATCCTTGTCCACGAACCTTTAGTCCAGTCAGAGTTTCGTTGCCCAACCTTCCTGTTTTTCGTAAGGTGGCTAGGTCATGAGAATATGTCATTTGAACCTGCTAATTTGATTACTTTTTTTTACCTTTTCATTATTCTCCCTATGAGAGATTTATGGACTAGATGTAACAAAGCACTCTTTGACAAAATTACGCATTGGATTTTGGCGGAGGTCAGGTTAATTCGGACTGGCAAGTAAGACAAATCAGATTTATTTTCATTATCATCAAAATTGATAAACAGAAACATACAAAATATGAATACTTTACCTAAATACTACGAAAGGAATAGACTGACAAAAATAAAAAAGATGTTTCATTAGAACGCATAGTTATATAATTTTATTTAGTAAATATTCATGGAACTTCTCAAGAGATACATGTAATCCGTGAGGGATGGATCGGTCCGATTTTATTTACTATTGTGACTATAGCGACGTCTTCCGAACGAAACTTCTCCATTCCGCGTTCTATCATTTTTTCTCGCATGTTTCATTTGAAAGGGCTGCAAATTCGCGAGTATAGCTACATCCTGTTTCTCACGGGGAAACTTTAAGATGAGCTATATAAACATGTTGTAACATTTTACAACATTGTAACAAGCCATTTTTCGGGATTTTTTATGTTTGCTTTGGGGGGAAAGGGGCAATCTTTTGAATTTCTATTGACGTAGGATATGACAAGCTTGATGGGAGCAAAAGGGCGTTTATACTTGAAACTTTCAAGTTGAAAGAGATGAAGGCTCCCGCAGTTCTTTTCAGAAAGTAACGTCCTCGGAATTTTTTCCTTGTCATGTTACAAAACTCGGTCGTTCAATTCGAAGCTGTATTTAGCAAATCCCTGCAAGACTTTGTGCTTCTGCTTTCAATGCAACTTAATCGTAGTAGGTCGCACTTTCGCTGATTCAAGTTAGTTTATCTGGAATTCGTACTAATTATGCCACAGCAGGGCCACAGAGACTAGAAAGAGATTCCCTTATGTAAATGGTAAAAAACTCTGTCGGCAAAAGAGAAACTGCGGATTAAACCAACCCAACTTGTAAAATAACATAATTTCAAGCTCGTTTTGGTCTATTGGAAAATGGAAAATAACTATTGATTGGTACCTTTAGATTTGGTTTGAGAATAAATTGGGACAAAGTTGGAGTTGCTAGTCGTAAGTAAAAAGATGACTGACTGTAGTTCATCAGCGAACCTACATAGTAACAAGAAGTCATTCCAACTATACAACATGCATTATGCATTTCCAAAAAGTATCATGTCTTTTTTCCGCAGAAATGAGCAATCCTCCAATCCACTGGGAGCCTCTTGGTAAAGCAAATAAAGTTATTGACGAAGCACACTTCTCCATTCCACTTTCTATCGCTTTTTACTTCCATAGTCCTTTGAAATGTCTACCATTCATAGATAGAGTCCCTGAGTCCCAGCAGTTGCGCTTTCCCAGGGAAGTTCCAGATGGGCAATGTAGGTAGACATATCTGTATAAGCTTTCAACCTATTTTTGGGGAGTCTTAATGTTTGCTTTGTGGAGAAAGATACAAGTCATTTGAATTTTTATTGTCGGGGTATACGTTTGATAAACTTGCAACAAAAAAAACGGGCGTTTATACTTTTGAATGGAGAAGAAAGCTCCCGAAGTTCTTTCCTAAACTTAATTTCCACAGGATTTTTTCCTTCTCAATTGCAAAACTCAATCGCTGGTGGGAACCTAGGTCGACCGATGAAAATCAAAATATTTCCCTTTCTCTAAAAAAGGAGGAACCAAAGATACTAGAAACATTCCAGCCTTCACATTTGAAAATACTTGACTTCATATCATCACCATCATTTATGGACATTGATACATTGATAACAAGTTAATAGTAAATATCCATCCTCTGAAGAATTCCTTTAAATTCATTTCCGCATTCCGCATTTCCATGAATATATCCTTTGCTAACCTGGTATTGGCAGCTTGATCTCCACACTAGAAAACCAAGTATGCATAATAAACTTCAGCATTGAGCCATTGTCAAGTTTGTCAAGTTTGTCAAGAAATAGGATGGAATAATTAATCTAAAATGCTTCATTCCATTGGGTGTATGTTGCTTCTGCTTGATCCTACACATTTACCCTGTTCATATTACTAATCTTTTCCTAGTACAAAAGCTATCCGTTTCATTTCATTCCACTGAACCCATCTCAAATAACTATCGACTATGACGACACTAGGAACCGGGATATTGGGACATTAAACCATAAACAAACACCGTTCATTCCATTGTGCAAATTTTGCTAGCACGATCCCAACAGCTTTACTCAACCAGGAAGGAAAAGGAAAAGTAACTTAAGCCATACATAACTACAACAGCAGCCTTTCACTCCATTCTTCATATTGTTCACTGCCGATGCGAAATCCGAAAATCCTCACACGCTCTCATATCGCTACTTGAATTACTTTAGTATGGGTGGCTGTAACCAGGAAGGAATATAAAACATGCCTTGTTGCCAACAAATGAGCGGTTGTTCCAGAGTGGGCTAGTGGAGTGGAATACATAAATCCAAATCCAAGCCATGCACGATATGATATGATACAAACGATAGAAGTCGAGGAAGATAGATGCTTGCAGCTTGAAATGCTTTTTGCAAATGCTGTGGTTCCTTCCACCGATGTGCCTTTTGAGTATGAAGCTTAGCTTGGGAAACAATTTCAGTCAGTTCTGATCCGGCTTTGAGAGGAGAAGGAAAGCCGAAAGGAAGCATCGAGACCGCAGCATGGAAAGTGCCAGTCAAATTCCTGAGGATATCCTTCGGTAATACAGTTGCTTTTCCAGAATTGTAGTTTGAAGTTTACTGACTGGAAAATATACTCAGACTCTAACCTGTGAACTGCGGGACAGTCAAGAGTTTCCACCGGACATTTGACATTTGCAATATCCGTAATCATAAGGGAAAAATCATACTGATTTAAATTAAGGTGGTTGGGCTGAGGCTACCAAAATGATAATTTGCAAATTGAAAAATACACTAGCCCATATATCTAAAGATATACGATGTTGGCTGATTTAGAATTTAGTAAGTGGGGCAATGTGAGTTAAGTTACTGAAAAAATGACATATACTTGGGGAATATAGTGGATGTGGATCAATTTGGAATTTTGAGAAATCTTCAAACAACAAAGTTTTGGAGGGAAATGTGATTGCGAAGTGCAGACAACATTTTTTTTTGAAAATGCACAAAAAAGTGGAAAAGGTTCAACCACCAGCCATCCCTCCCAAAGGTCCCATAACCTCCAGGAATACCAAACACCATCCAAAAACTCTTGCCATTCCAATCACGACCACATATACATCGACCCCAACCATCACATCTTCCAACAGGAAAATGATATTCGCACAAGGAAACGGAACTGGGGACAAAAGGTCGTCAGTCCCAAGTACCGTGGCTGCACACAACCGAACATCATCCCCTTCTCCACGACGGGCTCGTGGTCAGCAAAAACTGCAACAGTCGCAAAAGATATGTCCAATTTCTGCAAATTCGACTTCGTCGTCGTCATCGACTTCCTCTTATTCATCGTCTGGATCTATTTACTCCACCCAGTTGGCATCAATCTGCAGGGAAGTAGCCCTTGTTCGAGATGAGCATGTGGCCATTCGAAACACGCTGAGTGAGAAGGAAGGGGAATTAGGAAAGACAAAAGTAGCTTTGCGAAATCTGGCTGAGGAAAGGGACCTACTACGAAATAAGGTATGACATAAATATTTTATCCTGGAGCTCCAGTATAATATATCCCATTAAAATTAAGGCATTTCGCCAAGTTCATTTTCATTATCCATAATTGCGCATTACCCCAAATTTTCTAGGTTTCGGAACTTGAGCACATTTTGAAACGATCCCCACAAAAATGTTCCCACGGAGGGCTCGTTTCGGGCCAAAATCACTCTGTAATTATGTCCACAATGGCAGCATCATCATCATTTCCAATACCACCGGAGGGAAACCTCAGCCATATCAACAGCAGCAACAACATAAACAATAACAGTAACAAATTATTAGGGCAATCATCATCATCCCCAGCCGTCGTTCCCAACCATAACCTCAACCATATTCCACAGGAACGTGGGAATCATGACATAAGTGGCAATGTGGATGTGGGCAACGCCGTTCCAATAAACGAAGCCCTGCAACGAAATCAAAAGCTAACTGGGTCCAGATCATGGCCAGATAAAGTACCCTTTCCGTCATCACCATCTACAGTTATGCGTTCCAGTCATAATGGAAACGGAAGCTTTGAAGAAGGAATGCTGTTGATGGCTGGGAACAGTCCAAATTCAGTTTCTTTATCAAACATGTTCAGTTCTCAAACATCGTCAATATCAAACATCAATTCTCAGGAAACCCATCAAATGAATAATAACAGTAAAGTGGTTGGTGATAGGGGACAACAGGAGGAAGAGAAGAATGGAAACAAGCATGATAATGTGAATGGTAACGATGATGTCAGCACATCGGCAAGAGAAGGTGAAAGCGGAATGGTGAAAGCATCAAGACATCAGCACCATCACTTATCCCCAAGTGGGATCTCAGGCCTGGACCTGATGCTATTGGGACCTGATTGCTCGACCAAGGTCGTGGAGCACTTGATTCAACCCTGGATGATCCAAAGCTCAGTTCGTGAAATTGAGCATAGGTTGGTTGTTCAAGGATCTCCCTTGAATGGAGAAGGTGCTAGGGAGGTGGAAATCGAGGTTGACATGCTCAACAGCAGGATCGATCACTTGAGGAGTCAGAATGATGTACTCACCCTGAATCTGGAGGATGCCAAGGGAAACGCTGACAGGTTGACTGAGCTATTGGGGAAATATGAGAGCAACAATGTGGCACTCCAGCTGGCACTGAGATACAGGTAAAGAAGCTCATTCCAAAACTGCATCATCGTCACATTTCATATTTATCGAGCTCATTTAATTATGACGACCATCGAATGTGTCCCCCTACCACGTCAAGATTTTATTGTTGTTACATAGTGGTGACCCATTATAGTTGGTCATTTTTAATATTGCCAATATCCCCTGGTCATAATTGTCTACTCATTATGTCTACTAGTGAGAAATGAAGTCACATTAAGCATGTCTTATTTCGAGCAATTTAGGCCACCCGGATCCCAATCGTAATCCTCTTGTCATATCTCACAGGAGAATTAATTTCGTTCCAAAATGATCATCTTGTAGATCATTTCCGACAGCCATTATAGAGCCCAGAAAACTCATTAGCACTCCCGTCGTTTCCCGCATTTATGATCCTTATCATTCTAGTAATAACAAACAGCTCTCATTAATTTTGATCAGCAAGAACCCGATAATGATTATCTTCTCCCTCATCTCAGCAATAAATTCATTTCAGCTAATCTTACCCGGCCCCACCACACCGATTAATTTTGATGTGCTTATTTGTTCTCCCCACCTCCTTGTAATAAATAATCCCGGAAATAATATTGGCCCATGTTCACAGGAACTGGGGAGCCTGGGCTGAGAAACCAAATCTACTCCAAGCAAACAAATAGTTTCTAGGAGTAGAGTAGCCTTACCACAAACAGTGTATAGAAAAAAGAGCATCAAAATTGATTAATGGCCCTCGGCCATTCCTTTGTTCAACTTCATGATACCATTAATATCGTTCAGGTGACGTCAGGTGCTAGTTGGAACGGTCTCTTTTCAAGAGTTCATGCCCTATTCATTCTTCCCTTTGTCGGCATTGTACAAGGCACGGTTGAGTTGCTTTGTGGCATGGCAAGGGTTACGACTACGACGTAAATTTGATCCGGTCACACTCCAACGAAAGAGTAGAAATGAAATTGGAAATGGAAACGAATACCTAGAAGCAACTCTCCAGTCTTACATCCTTATCAACAGCCAGCATTGAATGATTTGATAAATGATAAGAAAGGCAGATCCATATCTAGCTAGGCATACGTTTTAAGTATGTACTAATAAGTTTGAATGGCTTTAAGGGTTAGCGTTAGCACGTTTTTCTGCATTCCTGAGAATTCGCAGCTTTGGGACGTGTGACGCCACGCCACAGTGGTTATAGGTGTCACGTCACCTCTCGGTTGAGTAAGTGTCTTGGGCAAATGAACATGAGCAAGCATAACTATATTGTGTGCATTAAATATTATTAGAAAAAATGAGGCAGTTGGTAATTTATTAGCTTGACAACTTATGTGGTCCAGTCCAGTTGCGCGAAACATAGTCCGTTTGCATGTCCATGTATACCTTTCCAGAAGCATGGGCAGGAACACAAAAAACTCAATTTGCAGTACAATCACTTAGGAAAGCATGCAACATTAATATTAGGTGGGGAACAAGGCACAGAAAGGTAGATGGGATGGAGTGAGGTGTTTTCTCCATGTTCGTGCCAAATTAGTATACTGGGGTGAAGTGAAATCATGCTTACCTACTTTATTATGTTGTAAGTTGACTGTGAATTGCGTTGCTGTGGTGTGTGCCAAATACTTTGGCGAATTAGTTTTGGTGAGAAGCTTCGTGTTGGGGACGGTGACATTTATTGGAAAGAATGTTTAACAAAATTACATGAAACTTGCCATTTTTTTTGGCCACGCTTGGGCAGATTTATGAGTCTCATGAATTCCGCGGATTAGCCCTGGGCACTTTTAATAGATTATTAAGCCCGCATCTCCTCCAGCAACTAACCCATGAGCCAATGCGGAATAAATATATTGGCTTGAGGCATTCGCAATATAAATTGTGAGCAAGATCGTTTTTAATTTGGCCATTATCCTTTCGGTTTTATTTCCTCTACAGTGACCAAATGACCGATACTTATGAGGTGCTCGTCGCCCTTCTGGAGACGGAGATGGGCCAAGTCCTCGCTAATCTCCATGCTCGGGGACAACTCAATGCTATTTGTCACACGCCTCGTCCAAACAATAACAATATGTCAGCAGGATCAATGACTGTGTCCCGCTCCTCCGGAAACAATAATAACAGCAACGATAACTCTCCATCCGAACAGGTTCCACCAGTGGCAGTGACAACTGGAACCATTAAAGAAATTAATGGAAGTACATCAAACAGTGATAGTAGTAATCAGAGTCAATATGACAATAATCAAATGGTTATGCCAACAGCGGTCGCATGCATTCCCGATAAACTTTCCCTCAGTTGCCCTTCATCTTCCGGGGTATCCTCCTCTTCCCCCTCACCCAAATCCATGGATCTGATGGAGCAAGCAGGTCGGAATCGAATGGTGGCAGAGAGAGCTGCCCGCTTTCTCATTAGTCGGTTTTCACCATCAGTATCCGCTCCTGCACATGGATTGAATAGTTTGTTCCAATCAAACACAAATTCCAGTTCATTTCCTACCCTTCAGCATCATCAGAATACTCAAAGTGAAAGCAGTTGTACACCAAGCTCTACCCCTGGTATGCTAAGTAGCAGTACAAGTGCGAACAGTAACCTGAGCAACATGTCTGAGGAAAGTGGACATCCTTCAGATTCCCCCTTTTCTCCTGACGAAGAGATGAAGTCCCCTTCCGCAGTCATTCCTACAAATGGAAAAAAAGATGGGTCAGTGCAACCATCATCCACGTCGGAAGTTACCACGATGATGACTATGATGATGATGACAACTCGCAGGAGTAGCGGTGGTAGTCCGGAAACATCAACTACATCATCCACTTTTAGGTAAGTAGGTTCATATTCCTTACCATTGCTCATAGCCCGTATTTTAACACGACAAGCATTTACAGAGCAAATAATTATAATTCGTAGGCCAATTTTGCATTAGCTATTATATCAAGACACGGGAAGAATAAACTGACCCAGTCAGTTATTTGCACTTCGTAAAGTCCAAGAAGCTGGTTGATTAGACATGCCAAAACATGTTCCTTATAAATAGTTTCGGATTATAGGCACATCCAAGGATAAAGCCAAACTGCTGGTTTGGCTTTTATGTATGGCCAACTTATGAACATGGAAGAGCCATTCCCGCAATAGTGGTGTCCATTTTTATCTGGCGGTCTAGTTCTGCTTCTGCTTATATATTTGCTGATTGCAAGACTAGAGAAGATGGTACATGTTCACTGTCTCCTTTCCTTTGTCCTTATTACGTGAACAATTTCTGAAATCCACACGGTCATCCTGGTGATGACAATCCTAATCCACAGCGGAATGGGGGAAGACCACCCAGTAATAAAATATAATGGCTGGGGAATAAAAATGTGAACCCGAGCAGGGAACAAATGAGGTATAGAAGGAGCTATCCAGTATTACATTTGGTGAAATGTCAGATAAGGGCTACAAGGCAATGGGATCTCCCCAAGCAGAAACACAATACAACACTAGCTAATGCAATAAAGTAATAATAGACAAGGAATTTTCCTCAATAATATTTATAAATTTCATTCCCCTGACATGTCAGAACAGCTCAGTTGTGTCTATTTATATGCCATCCATCCGGGTGTTGTATATGAAAAGAATTTAAATGAAAATCCTGAATCCAATATGAAACTTTCAGGGGATATAATAGTTTGGCAAAGAAACTAAAAGAATCTGTAAAACGACATTTCCCAACTATTTCTCAAACATATTATGGTAGGTATATGGACAGCAACTTCCCCTTGGGCACTGGCGAAATAGGAAACCACAGATATATAGGCAGCATGATTCGAAGCACATTATCCTTACTCTTTTCCTTATGCATTGCAAAAAGGAGAAAAAACAGGTTCAATATGGCGTGGCTCAACTTGTTCTATTCTCACCTTTGTAATACAGCGTAAAAAACTGAAAGGGAGACGGAACTGGGGGAATGGAACAAAAATGATTTTTGTCCTCTCTCTTGAGCTTGGGCTCATATTAATATATTTTCTTACTTAATGTTGCTCGTGTCCAATTCCGCTTTCTCTTCCTCCTTCTTCTTCCTTGAAACGAAATTGGATTAGGTGGTCCTCCAGAACAAAAGTGAAAATGATTACAAAGTTCCGAGATCTGGCGAACTGGATACTGGAAAGAAATAATATGAGAAAAATTTAATAGAAACCTGGTTGGGAACCGAGAGCATTAAGGTCTATGCACTGTTGCTGCAAATAAATCTATCTCTAAGAAATCTCCAAAAGGAAAAAATTGGATTAAGACTCTTCCAGACTCAAGATGGTCATACCTAATAGGTTGTAGGAGTGCAGGAGAAAGTAGATGGGAATGTGTTCAGATCAGAATCAGTTTTTCTTTTGTGTTTATGCTTCCGCCCCTTTGGGCTCCGGTTATATCCCTCTTCATTTTTATATTTTAATAAACTCGGGAAAAATGGAATTAAGTAATATTGCGAAATTGGCTCTGCCTGCCCCCAAGCCGGATGCAATATGCTCATATTCCAGTCTCCTCTCTTCCTCCGGTGTCATTAGCCAAGGTATTATTAGATTACCGAGGGCTGGGGGGAAAGGTAACTTTTGATATTATTTCCTGGGGAAAGGACAAAAGGATGAGAATTGAAAGAAAGGGGTAGCACAGGATGACTTTTGTCATCATCGTGTTCTGTTACATGCTCGTTAAGAACTACCTATGTATACCTCCGCTGGGAAATAACAAGAGAGATATATGATTCCTTAGGAATAGTGGGAGGGAAGTCATGTTCCAAGCTTTGAAAATGGCGTGTTAGAGAAAGTAAACCCCTTTGATCCACTTAATAAGTTAGGCATTGTTTTCTTCAGGGAAAGAAGAACAAAGAGAAAAATATCGTACGTGGGAGTAGAAAGGAATTAAGGTAACAAAGAAAACGAATGTTGGTTTTTTCTCACATCTCTAATTAAATGTTTTTTGTGGCAAAAGGTTCGATCGGAAGGGTTCACTCAGGTACAATTTTGCTTCCAAACATCATAGAACGGACTGAGATGAAAATTCCTGTAAACTCTCCACAATCAAGGCCCAAGCCCGCTTTTGATCAATTTTATTCTCAGGACTAAAATTGCTGTTCAAAGCACAAACTATCAATAAGGACTATTCATCTTATGAAAAGTCTCTTTTGATTGTAATCCAACAGCCGCTCCATTCATCTCAAAGATTGAAATGAAATAGGAAGTAGGAATGTATTTGACCATTGTTGATTCTTACAATGGGCCAAGAAAAGAACAGGAGTCGGTGCACAATACAGTTGAAATTGAAAGGAGGAAGTAGGTTGCGAACTGGTAAAATTAAATAACGAGAATGAAGAGATTGAAAGGGGAGAACTGGTAAAAACTAATATCTGAAGAATTTCTTTCCACTTCTTTTATTATTGGACATAAGGACAGATATGGAACACAGAACGTTATTGATCGTACTCCAGGGGGCCCTCAAGGAAAAAGCTCCGTTCAGATATTTCAAATTGACTAGCGTTTTAGCATGCTACGCATGGCAAACCTTCGTTACATCCGCGCAGACGGATTCGTTAAAAGTCCATTACAATGTAATACCACACAGTTAGTGCTATACGTTTCAAATGTCTCACACTTAGTACTATATTTTATAATCAAATTCGTTACAGCCAAAAAATCCAGAATCTTTTAGCCCATTGGGTATGGATTTTGGCTTTTAATTAAAATTCCACCCATGTGGATACTACGGGATAGCGGACCTAGCATAGCAATTTTAATTTTATTATGATTGACAGAAAACAAATTTAAAATTAGCCACATAAATTGTAGGCCAATTTATACACACCCTGTTGGGTTTGGAATTTTGGCTTTTATATTTTGGTCGATTGGATGGATTTGACTGGTTAACGAACTTAATCACCCGATTTGGATTTAATTAAGATTGATAGAAACAAAATTTGAAAAATCTCAAAAATGCCACCCGTTAGGGTCATTTAGTCGGAGCGTTACATATTGGGTATGGTATTTTGGCTTTTATATTTTGTTCCATTGGATGGATTTGACTGGTTAAAGAACTTAATCACCCGATTTGGATTTAATTACGATTGACAGAAATAAAATTTGAAAAATCTCAAAAATGTGTCCCGTTAGGGTCATATCC
>JAQIXQ010002176.1:0-11427 GCA_034700485.1 Pseudosinella alba | reverse complement strand
ACTCATATATAAAGTATTTCACAATTTATTTTTCCCAAAATGTTCATACATGCTTGAATTCCGGTCCACAGCTATTAGGCGCCCATGGGACAGGCGGGAGGATGTCTAAACTCACACCCAGCTTGAAGGTTCCAACAACATAGCCATTGAATTCATCAATTGGGACGAAGAAAATCAGACTTTCGGTAAGCTGGTCGAAAGCCACTCTTCCGGTAGCCTCCCTATTCCCTTCAGCATATTCATCCTGGATGACATCAGTGTCCAGCTCCAGCTTGAATATGACCCCCATGTACACATCTTCCAGCCAACCACTGTACCATTTCCCATGGCTCAAGTAGTACTCAGTTTCATTTCTTTCCTCATTGAACTTTTCGGAAACCTCGACATCCCCTGATAATGACATTAATGACAAACCAAAATATTTATATTTTTATCTCAAAATCGCTTTTTACTATTTTTATAATAGTTTTTTTTGTACCTGCACTTCCGCTACCATATTTCCCAACAATGTCGGCCATCTTTACTCCCGCTGATCTCTTCGCCATATTTTCATAAAATGATTGCAATTCAATTTTAACACTTCTTTGGCTCTCAAAGTCAATCCCGACTTTCAGTTTCATGGCTTTCTCCGCGGCCTCCATATTTCCCTTCAGCGTCTCGAAAATAAAAGAGTGAAGGACCATTTGGTTTACTCGGAGGGGACCCATATTTACATTTGTAAATACTCCAAGATTTTGGCTAGGGTACAGGGACAAGAGACTTCTGTAGGGAGGGAAGGAGCCACCATGTTGGACATACTGCCATCCGTCATAATCCGACAGAAACAAGCCAAGACCATATCCGAATTGGTTTACCACTACATCCTCCTCAGATTCTTTGAAGGAGTAGCCATTAAACATGGTGGAAGGTTTTGTCATCCATTCCATTACGCCCTGTAACAAATCATAAATCATATTATTATGAATTAGTATTATTGCATTTATTATCCACATAGTTTATATAACGACGATAAACGTGTACCCTTGGAATGATCTCCTTTCCATCAACAGTTCCTAGATTTAGGAGAAATTTCAAATATATGGCCATGTCCCCAGCCGGGGAAAATAGCCCTCCTGCGGCATTTGATAACTTGACTCTCCTAAAGTGGCACAAGCAATGTATAAACAAATTATTTTGCTATGCAGTTATCATAATTTATCTTTATCTAGCCTAACCTAACTTCTTACTTGATTAGATCTGTATTGGTGGGATGGGTCTCATTGTCCATTATGTAGTATGGCATGGCCCTGAATGGCATTTGGCTGAAGTCATCCGTTTTCTGGGTGAATGCCGAGTTGGTCATTCCAATCTCATTTAGGAGCTCTTGCATCTAGTTTGACGGAATTGCTAATTCAGACTTGTATTCTTTTTAATTCTAGCGTTAAAATTACTGAATACTCTTGCCAATTATTACCGCATCTTCATAAGGCTTATTTGCGAGGATTCCAGCTAATTCCCCGGCCATCACGTACATTTGATTGTTGTACTGGAAGTCTCCCCGAACTCCGCAAACTTCTTTGTTGTACCTTGTTCGACTATTTGATTACCAAAATATATGCAATGATCTCATTAAACCCAACATTCCAAAGGTAAATATTTAATTATGATGGGAATTCAGATAATAATTTCGTGTTCCAACTACTATGTAATTTCCTCCGATGTTTCGAAAGGATCTGATTGGGTCTGCAAATCATCTCTGAATAAGCACAATCTATGTGCTAGCAAATCCCGAAAGGTTGTGTGTTCTGAACGAAACCTATCAATTAGGGTGAAGTTGACTTCAGGGAGGAGTCTCCGAATTGGTGTGTCCAGGACCCCTTCACCCAAGTCGGGAAATCGTTCATTTAGAAGCTTTATGGTGAGTACTGCAGTGAAACTCTGTCCAACACATGCACATGTAGAGCAATTAGTAAAATGTATTGTATTACCCCGAACCTGAATATGTTTGTAGTATTACATATTATATACCTTTGTTACCGATCCGATTAAAAATTGGGTAGAATTTTGGTTCGGGATTCCTTTCCCAATGTCTGCCATACCATATCCGGTTGTGTAAAGTAATTCGCCATCATTCTGAACAATTGCCAAGCTCAACCCGGAGACTTGACTTTCCGGTAGGTAAGTATTCTGAACGAAGTCGTCAATTTTTCTTTGGATTTCCGGGTCAATACTTCTCTGACCAAGACTGGATTGTGGATGAAGGGAAAGCAAAATTATCCCCACAATCGAAAAATACTGCATTAAGCAGTTTTTGAAAATGTTCGCCATTCTTTCAACTTTGCTGTAAAATGTCTGTAGCAATTGGCTCCGGTTGAGAAGCAAATTGAGAAATGACAATTTGACATGGGAATTGTCATTAGTCATTAATCAAAGAATTGAACTGAGGTTCTGATTTTGCAATCGACCGAGATTAGATATTGAACTCATGTAAATGACCAAAGCTTAAACACAATGAACAGAGATAACATTTAATCGGAGAATGGAAACGACAATGAAATCAGGACCAAATTAATTATGCATCAATATCAAATACAATTCAATTTCATCATAATATATGTATGTGATATTTTACATTTGAAAAATCATGGTAGGCTAATGTGACATGACCATGACAGTTCCACATACATTTAAAATTGGCCATGCATAATGAAGAAGTATCATATCATAACAATTTGATATGATTTTTATTTCCCACATATTGACATAATTTGTTTGACAACGGAGATGCTCAGAGCACCCCAACCTTTGCAATTGCAATGTTGGACAAGTGGCCCTTCAGCGGAATAATTTACATAACCTTCAACAAATAATTTGCAGTAGTTGACAGCGGTCAACAGCTATCAGGCGCCCAAGGCACTGGTGGAAGGAGATCTAACCGAACGCCGAGCTTGAAGGTTCCCATGACAACATCCACGTTTCCATCCGAGCTGAAGATTGTCAGGGTTTCATTATGAACAGCTACATAGGTGCTGCTTTCTCTCCTCCCTTCGGAAAACTCATCTTGAATCACGTCAGTGTCAAAGTCCATCTTGAAAATGGCCCCTTCTACTAATTCTTCCAGCCATCCCTTGTACCACATTCCATAGTCCATGTAGTACTCTGTTCTGTTTCGGCCCTCGTTGAATTTTTCAGAAATTTCCAGTTCACCTACGACAGAAAATAAAAAAGGTTAATGAAATTTTAAATAATTTCTTTTGTTTGAATAACGTCTTACCCAGACTTCCACTCCCATATTTCCCGACGATGGCAGCAGCCGTATTCTGTTGGTATACCTCCTTGGCCAATTTGTCATAAAACGCTTTAAAATTATTTGCAGCTTCCACTCTTTCTCTCTCTTTCTTAGAGTCAGTCCCCTTTTGGAGCTTCATTGCTTTCTCCCGTGCATGCGGGTTTCCCATCAGAGTTTCAAAAATGAATGCGTGAAGGACCATCACATTGTCCGCAACCTGGCTTGGACCATTGTTTACACTGGTGAATATTGCCAAATTTTGCGTGGGATATAATGACATGAGACTTCTGTAAGGCATGAAGTAGCCCCCGTGCTGGATATACTCCCACCCATCATAATCCGAGATAAACAAGCCAAGGCCGTAACCAAAATGGTTGATGACCAAGTCATCCTCGGATTGTTTGAAAGAGTGGCCATTAAACATGTTGGAGGGTGTTCTCGTCCACTCCATTACTTCCTGAGAAAACAAAATTAGTTGAGAAAAAAATGCGATTGTAAGTATAATTAAAAATTGAGTACTTGAAATGAATTTTAAAAGATTAAGTATCTGTATACCTTTGGAATAATTTCTTTCCCATCGATGCTCCCGAGATTTAGATGGAACCTCATATATGTAACCATCTCATTTGGGGGCACATACAGTGCCCCAGCCGCATTCACTAGTCGTCCTCTCCTAAAAATTTACGAAAGGGAAAAATCTTAAAACCTCCTTACCAAGCTATCTCTCAACAGTCACCACATGAAAAACTGTTTCAGGTATTTTTGAAAGAATAAAACCTTACTTGATTAAATCCGTGTTCAGTGGAATGGTCTCATTGTCCATTATGTAGTACGGCATGGCCCTGAATGGCATTTGACCGAAGTCGTCCGTACTACGAATAAATGCGGAATTGGTCATCCCAATTTCATTCAAGAGGTCTTGCATCTGTTAAACAAGTAAATGTGGTCATGATGGGCCCTCGGCATACAGCCACTTTTAAAATAACGTGTCATTGCGAGTAGTCTTACAGCATCTTCGTATGGCTTATTAGCCAAAATTCCAGCTAATTCCCCAGCCAAGGTATACATTTCATTGCTGTACTGGAAATCCCCACGAAATCCGCATATTTCCTCGTTGTATCTTGTTCCACTACGTGTTTGACAGTTATTATTACAGGCATACAGTGTAATTCAGTATTTCAGTAGGCATCCGACATCAATTTCCCTTTTAATCATTTTTTATTTAGTAGACTTACTATATAGCTGCATCCACTTCATCGAATGCACCCGCAAGTGCTGCCAAATCATAACGGCCTAAGCATACCCGATGCGCTAGCAAATCCCGAAAGGTAGCCCGTTCCGAGCGGAATCTGTCAATTAATGTGAAATTTACTTCGGGCAGGAGTCTACGAATTGGTGTGTCCAAAACGCTCTCACCCAAGGCGGGGAACTTTTCATGGAGAAGCTTTACGGTGAGCAAGGCGGTAAAACTCTGGCAAAGTTGCATAAATACTAGTAATTAGTTAATAAAGAGTATTTATTTGAGTGTCCTTAATTGGCATCTACCTTAGTAACCGACCCGATTAGAAACTGAGTTGAATTTTGATTGGGAATTCCCTTCTCAATATCAGCCATTCCGTAGCCGGACGTGTAGAGTACTTCGCCATCGTTTTGAACGATGGCCAAGGAAATTCCCGAGACCGGGTGGTAGAAATCCTTAATGAAGTCGTCAATTTGTTTCTGGACATCCGGGTCGATACTTCTCTGGGCAAGGTTGCATTGTGGATGGAGTGAAAGAAAAATAATTGCAACAAGAGATAAATACTGCATTGAGCAGTTTTGGCAAATTTTCACCATTCTCTTTAAATCTAATAAGGAATTAGGAATTTAAGTTGAAGTCGGTTTGAAAGGTCTAGCAAGTGGTTGTTTTGCTTTCAATCCAATTTCCAAAAGGGCATGGCAATGTCAAATACACATGGACACACTTTTTATTTACTCTACCGATAAGAGACATGTCACTATTGATCTTGTAGTGGACTGACGATGAGATAAGATAAGGTATTGCCAAAACTCAATAAGTGTTGGATGGATTTCAATGCAAATTCCAATTGATCATAGATAAATATATGTCGGCAGCAACAGCCGAATTTTAAAGAACGTTTTAAAGAAGAATCAGAAACGTATTTTATTAATTACGATGATTATCGTGATTTAATCTGTATGATAATGATGTTATACTTATGTAATAAAATATTTTATAATTTAAAACTCATTAAATTATCCCTGCTATTTACTGATATGATTAATAATTCATTTTTGTATGAATTTGATTATTTAGTTTCATAGCATTTTGGTTTATTGTCCATAACGTAATTCATGCGAAAGAAGTAATACATAATTTGCCATTAAATATTTAAATATAATATGAATTAAGGATTAAGCTTGTACTTTTTCATGATTTTTTTTTGTTGTTACAGTAAATTATGTGTTGTGTATGTTATGTAGAGTAAAGATAAATGGAGTTACAAATGATTTCACAATTAACATGTTGGTCAACTAATGCTTCATCATTTTAAATTAAATTAGGTATACGTAAATCACTATAAATTATAAATACATAGTAATAATAATGCATGGTCTATATTTAAATTACACTATTTTAATTTTGTAATGCTGTATTTTTTATCAGTTAAGTTAAAGTAAAAGGCACTTGGATTAGGAGCAATAAATTACAAATTAGTTATTTGTTTGCATTTCACCATCTCAACTTAGATTTTTGTATTTCTCGTCGAATTGGACCATACGCAACATCCCAGTATAAAATACGGTTTTTTATCTCTCGTTTACTGAAAGGCATTATTATTTCGAGCACAATATCATGCTATGCTTTGATAATATTTATAATAGTATTGCTACACTAACTAAATCTATGTAATAATAATTTTAAGTTAACATTACTGACGATTAAAATTCGTTGCTTGTATTGTTTCATTGTTTTCCTATCCGGTTTACTCTATTAAAGGACACTTTATTGCATTTTGGTCAAAGGAACCTGATTACTGATTACAATTATAAAATTCGATAAGCTAGGAAATTCCTTTTAGTCTTTGTCCAGTAAGCAAACCAAAGCAAAGGATAATATTGCGCTGTCGTATGCGGGAACTTTTAAGTTCAATTTCCCGTTCTGGTCTAAAATAATCTTCCTTCTGATCAGTGATCCCAATTATCAAATTCGATATTGCATTGCGTATCGGTTCCCTTTCTCTTGTGCTATTGCAAGTGCAAGTAGTTTGCAAATTCTCAGACTTGTCGTCCTAAAATATTTTTAAAAATATGTTTGATTGTCTACTTCACAATAATAAATATTTTGCCAAGTTATATTGCTTTAGACAAAGTCACTAAACTAACTAAAAATGGAACTAACTAAACTAAACTGAGCTGGTTTAAATAACTTCTAACTAGACAAACATGCCCGAGTCGTAATTAAGTAGACTACATAAAATCTAGACATGCAAATTCTAAACTAAATTAAAATAAATTATATTGATATATAAGCAGATACTGAAGAAGCATAATAATTCATAATATATAAATATCCAGCAAAATAAAATAGTAAAAATGCATTAACATTAAAATTAAAGTCTTGGAGTGACTTTGACTACATGGCTATGGGAACATGCTACAGTTAGCGGTTGAATGAAGAACAACGCTGTTTAATGAAATAACTTCGCTGGTTAATTGAGGTAGTAGAAGTAGTACGAGGCGATGTATGGCGCGGCTTTGCTGTTAAATAATACATGTTCCATTCTATTCTCCAGCGCTGATTACAGTAGAAACCAGTTGCTTCATCCCGGCACCAACATCAAAGCAAAGTTTTTTAATCTTCTGTAGAAAGGCTTGAGACTGGACCTTGTCATTACCCGAATCTTTCAATAAGGGGACCTCCGACTTCATTCTTAACACTTGGAGGAGCACGTGTTCTAGACTTTGCTTCAGCTCTGTACTGCAATTCTCCTCCTGTGAATTAATTTGGTTAGTTTAGTTCCCATAGACAGTTTAATTGAAAGACAATGACATTTCCATTTCCAAAACAACTTACCTTTAGCAGTAGTGCAGTAGCCATGTCCTGCGTTTCCTGATATATTTTGTTTGAGGTAGAGGCAACACTTGCTAACTCGTTGGAGTTTGCATGCTCCACTAATACTTTTATCAAGTCCACAATCTTCTTCGTAGTTGTTTGTATTAACTCCAGTTTTCCCATTGGGTAATGTGAGTTTTCTAATGAGACCTCCGTGGTACAGTTGCGAATGGGGACAAGGGAGTCCTTAAAGCATTCCAAAAATGGTTGTAAGTATTTTATAAAATTGCGTTTTGTTAGATGCGAAATAATTATGCCTTTTAATGTTATACCACTTACATCGTAACGAAGAGAACCTGATTCACACATCGAAGATGGCCGCGGGGTCTTGAGCCGACCATTTGCAAATATGAGCTGAGAGCTTCGACTGCTACCTAACTGACCATTACTGAGAGATCCGTTTGCAGAAGAGCCAGCTAACTCCAGTCGGTGGTTAAGACTGGCTTTTAATTCAACAGTATCCTGAACTGCATTTAGGACCTGAAGTGAATTTATAAAAATACTCAATTAAATCCATAATTCAATTACATGGCTACGTTACAATACAATCCGTACACATCAATACAAGAATAACTTACCATATTTAGAAGAACTGATTTTTCATGTTTGAGATTTTGATTTTCTTCCTGCAATTCTTGAATTTTAGATTCTTGCTCTGAGATTTTTGTTCCCAACGAGGCGCTACTAGTTTGCTCACTTAGGCGAAAACTGGCCAGTGGTTTCACGACACTACTCCTCAAGGCGGATGCGGCTTCTTCAAACGGAGCTCTCTGAATACATAAATATTATTTATTAAAGTATTCAAAATTATTCTGTGAACCCTAGATATTTCTGATGAAGATGGTTAATTAATATGATGAAAATTATTTTCGCATTCTGACCTGTTGTGCCAAAATTGTTTGCTGTTCAGCTAAAACTAGATCTTCATCCGATGCCACACTATCATAAAGAGGATAGTCATCGTCCTCCGCCACATTATTGGGGCCTGGGGATTTTACAAAAGCGGGATCATCCTGGAGAAATATATCCCTGTCCAGTTCAATGTCTGCAATTCCGTTACAATGCCGTCTTCTGCACTCCACCAGAACTAACGTAATTAAAGCGCATAGCTCATCGCTGGAAAGTCTAGCAAACTTTTGCCGAGTTTGATTACGAACGGAGGAATAGTTAGGATTCACTGGGAGAAAGGCTATCGAAAACTTGTTGAATTCCGATGGCTTCAAGCTTACGGAAGCTGTTGCAGAAACATCTGTAAAGTAAAAAAAAAGAATTAGCATAATTAGTAATTAGATTTTATCTAGCCTATACGACCATATTCGGAGCATTTAAACAAAGTTATATTACATTTCTCTAATTGACGACGATCCACTTCATCATACAGATCTGCTGCAAGTTGTTCCAGGACATTGGCAGCAAGCTTCAAATAAATTTTTAAAAAGTCAGTTGTAAAAAACTATTTTAACTAAAAGTTCATTCATTGTGCCGTTAAAATAATGAGCCATTAAGTAATTGAACTCACATTTTTCAATGCTTCCTCCTGCTTTTGGTTAGTAACACGAAGCTTAGGCAGGAGTATATGCTTGTTTGTTGAATGGTCTGGCATTTCCTTGCACACAAAGTAGGATAAATTGTCAGTCAGATAATACCTCAGTTCCAGTATTCGTTGAGCAAGTTCCTTATGTCCGGCAGCCCTAATTGTCACAAATTAGAATAATAGTTATTTATATTTTTACAATCAGCATTTCAAAAACAACCGAGCATATTTATAATGAGCAAGACATCTAGCGCCATTGTACTTACATGGCATGTTCAACAGGTGTCTGCCCAAGATAGTCGGTAGCATCCATGTGAGCTCCATGCAGGAACAAAAGTTCTGTTTGCAATGCTTGGCCGTTTCTCGCAGCCACATGCATTGGAGTTGTTCCCTTTTCCTATGAACAAAATACATTATTTTAGTTAGTTAATTAAAATCACACAATCACATTAACGTAATCAATTTATGGAAATATCGATGTTATTAAAATGATTCTCTTGTCGTGTTCCCTTCCTACCGGGTGAAAGAAATTGGGGTCCGCGCCAGACGCCAGAAGACGCAAGGTTGTGTCCAGTGCTCCTGTCCGTACCGTTGAGTGCAGTTCCTGATTTCTAACGTCAAATGGGTCGGAGGTAGGGCGAAAGACGAATTGATGGAGAAAATGCTTCATATGGATGAACTTCCTTTTGGTCCTACAAAACAAAGACCCAATAAATGTTTAATTATTAATCTAAATCAATTAAATCAAATCATAATCAACATTATATTACATAGGGCTAGTAAAAAATGAAACCAAAGGCAATTTTAAGAGAATAAATGTTATCTCCCTTACTCTAACGAGTCCCCAGGAGAAGGTTTCTTCAAGCCCCCATCAGATTTACCCGGGTTCAGCAATAAATGCTCCCATACATGATTTCCGGGACCGGCGGCCAAGGTCATTACCATCTGCAATCAAGATCAATGACAATCGCACAATCCTAATTACATCATATTAAATTTTTTAACGTTTTCATTCGTTAACTGTCATTATTAAACACGACCATACTTACAGTTCTCAGCGCATGTGTCCATCCCGCATCCTTCAAAAACTTAATTCTTGAATATTGTGGCCCCAAACTTCGGTGGACGAAACTGCACTCCTTGCAGAGCAGGATTCCCCTGTTTAGCGCTGCCCATTCCGGTTCTGAAAAGACAAAGAGAAAATAATTAATTATAACTACTAATCAACACCATTGGCCATTGCATTCATAAAATACATAATTCATAATGAATTATTCATTTCAATTCAACAAAAACTACGTTTAACAAAATCCTAATTAAAATTAAAAGTGTACCTGGCGATCCACAGTCCCCACACAAGTTCGCTTTGCCCTCAGCCATTGTCAAATTGTGACAAATTCCCCCACACCTGGCCAATCAATCAATCACTGTCCCGATCAAACTATTTTATTCCCCTCTCAATTCAGTTCTTTCGCCTTTTCATCAAGACTAATTACGTAATCAGCTATTACGTAATGAGAGGGGGATTACGTGAATCATCATGCATTAAATGTTAAATATAACTTGCTATAATTTTCCTTTAAAAAATAACTATTTTAGCTAACTAAATTGGGCCCCCATGACTAATTAAAGCAATTAAAATTAAAATCAGCTGTAGTACTGGAACAATAGCCAAAATAGATCTTATTAAATTAACTTCCATTAATTAAAACAAACAGTTCTTATTCCTCAATTACTTCCAACTAAACTTAACTGTTAAAATCACGTCACACAAAGTATCTATAATTAAATTAAAAATTAACCAGCCCATTAAAAAGGAGAAAGACTTATATAACAACAGCAACTTGACGACCACACACATACATCAAATTGGCCGAAAATGGATTGAGGAAGTGGAGTCAATTTTACCAAAATAAACACACACACAAAAAAAAATCCATCTAAAATCCACTTTCAACTATTACTACTACATGGCCCATGTATGTCTTAACAGATTAGACACCCAAAATCCATGTATGGGAATGTGAATGTGATATAGGCTTAGCAGCAAGCAAGCAGAGACATGAGATGGGATGGGACATTCAACATTGGCCATAGTCATGTCATAATCAAAACATGGATAGGGGAACAGGATGATGATGATGGGAAATGGAATGGAAAGGATTCATACTTCATCCAAAATCTAACACAATCCATAATACAACTACTCTGAGCTCATGTTTTGTATTTTTTCGTATCAAAATTGCATGGATTTTTTGAGCCTTTGTAATGTTATAAGCCAAGAGCCAATTGTCATAGTCATCATAAGTCTTGCGGGATTATGTCATCTTTTTTCAAAAACAAAACAAAAAGTGTCAATATATTTTTCTGAGGGGGTGTTCTTAATTTTGTCGATAAGTTGTCGATGAGTTTTCTTTGGAGGAGAACTTGTCTTGTGGAAATTGGCACAGGCAGATATTGACAGGAGATATGACTGGATATATGACTTTGGAATGACCGGTTTTTTTA
>JAQIXQ010002175.1:0-11429 GCA_034700485.1 Pseudosinella alba | reverse complement strand
GTAACATTTTCCCGTGGATCTCTTTGAATGCTTTTGTCTCCTCCACCATCTTCACAGCAAACTTGATACCTAAAGAATTAGCAAATTTTTTAATAAAGTAATATTCATGAATTAGCATCCTCTCTTGTAAATTGAGTCTCATCTTATCATAATGATTCGTGTCAGCCATACCTTCCACCAAAATGTCAACATCCCGCTGGTCGGAAAGATATCTGGGATCCAGCACCGGGGGGCTCTTGGGGTCATCATCTCTCAATTTAAGTGTTCCCTTGCTGTAGGGCTTGGGAAGCGTAACATACTGGAAGAAACTATCATTTCCTGCCCACGTCTTGTAATATCCACTGAGGATCTCTTTCTTCGTGCCGGCAGCAATCTCCATGTCACGCTCATACTCACTGTCCGTAGAGTGGACCATAATGTAGGTGAACAAATCCGGATGTTTGTAGCCTTCCTTTTTAGCCTTGGAGCTGCGGAAGGTATAGGTCCCCTCCAAACGGGTGGAAGCATATGGACTGGTTCCAAAGGCCGCGTACTCAATAATGGCCGCCATCGTCAGCTCACGTTCCATCAAGAAGGAATAGCCTTCGTCCACAAAGAATGGGCCTATGAAGGAACCATACTTATCCTGAAGAATTTGACCAACGGGCAAGTCCAAAACGGGCTTAATCTGCGGATTAGTATAATAAAGCGGGGGTTGGAATTAAGATTTATTTTATTTTATTTCAAAATTCCATACGACCGAAAAAACTACGTCTCATATTTAAGATCATTTTGCTTTGCGGCAAAGTGCAACGCAGCATTTATCTAATAATGGGTTATGTATTATGCGATTGTGATGTCTTTGTTGCATGCTCTCGTAATTTCGATACATCGAATGACGATCATCTTATCTTACAAGTTTGGCCTCTGTCTTTCATCTCCTTCTTCTCGCTGTTCGAGTTCCTTCGACTCGTAGGATAACGTGCGTTACGGTATCCTTACTCACACACGCACAGACATTTGACATAATGTAACAATGCTCAGGAGTAATGGAGTAAACAACTGAAACTGAAAGGTAGTGGTTTGAATTGACTGTGTGTGTGAGTGAGTAAGAGTACGTGTAAGGGTACCTACCGCACACACACGTATTTCGCAAGTTCATTCAGCGACCTTGGACGAGATTCCTCATCTCACATCGCACAATAATGACGCTCAGACTGACTCAAATGACTTGATTCATTCATTTCACATCAAATTAAGGAGACAAATTACGAGGGAAATGAGGACTCACTCCAAATTCTTCGAGGTGTTCCTTAGGTCCTATTCCAGAGTGCATGAGTATTCTTGGGCTCTGAATGGCACCAGCACTCAGGATCACTTCTTTCTTGGCTTTGGCAGTTTTTATTTCCCCATGCCTCTCATATTCCACCCCAAATGCCTTGTTGTTCTCCCCGGCGAGCAGGACTTTGTTCACAAAGGCGAATTTTCTCACTGTTAGGTTGGGTCTGCTGAGGATGGGCGCTACGTAGGCATTATAGGAATCCCAGCGGAAGCCACGCTTTGAGTGGAAGTCCATGGGAGCAAAGCCTTAAAAAATAATGGGAATTTTTATCACCATATTATATGGAATCATCAAATATCAAATCAAATGGAATCATTTTTTAGTATTTTTATTGTGGATTGCACCGTTATGGGCATAGGTATCATTTTCCTCAAAATATGATGACGATGGCAATATGTACCTTCCGTTATAGGACCATCTACGTTGGGATCCCTGACTTTGTATCCCATTTCCTCTCCGGCTCTCATCACATTGTCAATTACGGGACGAATGTCACCCTTCTCAATAGTCATCCCGCCGCCCACTCCATGGTTTTCTGGAAAATAATTTCAAAAAATAATTACGGATATTAGCAAGAAATTCTATAAATAGATTCTGCAATTAATGCAACCATTTATTTATAGTACAACATCATACACATCATATTCAATTGAAATTTGAAGGGCATTAGGTCAAATGTACAAATATGTAATGAAATGGGCCAATCCTGGATACTAAAGTAGCATTTGTTCTCTTCTTGCTTCATTTACATTCAGATTGACTCATCAATTCCCCAATTAGCTCAACTTGGTTTCAACCCTTTCTTTGAAGAAATAATTTATATTCATAATGAAGCCCATTTCAAGACCATTGATAGCCCACTCATTATCTCACAAGTTGAGCTAATTCCTTACTAGCTATTCGCAATCATATCAATCTATCTCTATCTTTATCTCTAATCTCTAGCTCTATAGCAGACATAATTTTATTGCAAACAAAGACGATGATGTGATATGTGATGAGATGATCAATGATATAAATGATTATGAAATAGGCTGCATTATTTAAGCGAACATCTACCCCAATTACACAGATATTTCATTGAACAATCTCAGTCAGTAGTCAAAATAGAGTTAAAAGATCACATATCATGATCATACCTATAGCCCAAAATGCGCCAATAAACTTGCATAAAAAGAGATAATGCTCAAATCATGGCTATTTTGGAATAGGAATTATTGTTGTAAGTTGTATGTAATATGAAATTCGCAATAACTAGTACTACTAGGAATTGACTGATGAATGAAATATATCTACTATCTACGTAAGTCCCTCTTAACGTCTCTAACTCCAATCCAATCCAATCCAAATGTATATAATTTGGTAATATCTCATCATTCCCATGTCCCATCCTATGTCTAACTATTTAGCTTTAGCAATTCACCAAGACCCAACCGTCGTGCTATATGCCGGCACCAAACAAGACGTAATATCCCCCCACATCCCACCCAGTATTGATTAAAAACCTTGCTTAGGCAATCCTAATTGTTGAGGTATATTATTTTTGTGGGTTTTGCAGTAAAAAATTTGCTCGTGTAGAAATAGTTTGAGTAAGGTTTTTTGGTTCATTATAAATATACCACGAGACTATTATTGGTTTCTATTGCCAAGAAGCCAAGAAGGGACGCGTGTTATAAGTGTAAGGTTACGTTACACTTGTGATTATAGTATAACAGGCTAATATGTGATATGATATGATAGATATGATATAATCGATGAGTTTATAGGGATAAGTCGAAATAGTGCATCCTTCTTGTTACGCGCAATAAAACATAAAACTAAAAGTAAGCTTTAAACACATCGCACATTGCATCCAAATTTGCATCATTGCATATTGCATATATGTACTTGTAACTATAATAATAATGACTATTTCTATCTAGTGCTAAAATATTCTTCCTAATTAAGGTACCTATAAAATACAGAAATCTTTGGTAATGGCAATTATCATTTATCTGAGATGATCATCTAAAACCACATACTAACTACTGCAACAATGCTTTGTGTGCAATCTATTTAACCCCAGACCCATGTCAAGTTGTGGCCATTTTGGATTGTTTCCAACAAGGAATTTTACTCATTGTTTTCCCAAGACTAAACATCTTGAATTGGAGTAAAGAATCCTTCATGATCAAATCTATGGGGAAAAAATGACCAAAATTGTTTTAACAAGTTAACTAAAAGATTTTTTATCACTAAAAAACTACTTTCAAAGTTCTAGACTGCAATTAATTCTGTTCCTTGACATGTGTGTAAGCTACTAACATTGTTTCATATTGCATATGACACTGTTGCTGATCACGCGTAAGTTTTTTGTAGCTCTGCTGTAGAACCAATTCCATTTCTCAATGTTAGGAATCGTCCTTAACTTTTAAATGGCGATTTTGAAAAAAAAAAGCTTTGCATGTGCCTAGACGTTACGCTGATTTAATATGGGTGGTTTGAGCCGAGATTATATGTTTCTAATCAACGTTTTCTATCATTAAAAGCCCAAGTTATGGCTTACGCTTCATTACCTGCGCATTTACACCATATTATATAATGGCTACTTTTTCACTTAAAACATCCGTGCGTAGGACTTTTTATTTATTTTTTGATTAACTTACTGACATCAAAATGACCATGATAATCCTCCAACTCTTTATAGTGCTTTTGAACATTTCTCATGGTCCAAATGGGGTTGCCGGTACGTTGGGCAACATCATCGAATCCTTGAACACTGCCACGAATGTAGATCATTCCATTGATGAGACCAGAGCCGCCCAAGCCTTTGCCGGCTGGCCAATTCGTAACCTGCCACACATAATAACAATGTCACAGATTAGACACAAAAATACAATCCATTTTTTTTTCAAAATAATTCAACAATCCCAAAGATAAAACTTCTAATTATATATCAAGTCTCGTTCGTTAACCGGCCCATTTCATTTTTCCATTCATATATCAAATCATCATATCATATTTAATAATTCATAACTCCCCTAATCAGTCCAAGTCATAGTCCCAGTCGTGGTCTTGAATTTTCTTCCAATGTCTGTAATTTTGTTTCATTAAAAAAATTCAGAAAAATAGAAAGTTGTCGAGTGTCGAGTACCATTGTCAAAAGGCAGCTAAAAATTGCACACATATAATTCGTATAAAACTATATATAATAATGTAAATCATCTCCCAGTTATATTACCTATATAATATTGCGCTCCAATCAACGCCAAACTAGTTTGTTCATCTATTCCTATAAGCCCATATGCAGTAGGATCCACAACACCATCGCCACCAAAACATTCATTTTTTTCTGTGTCCAATTCAAATTCACTGTCGTATATGCAGTTTGCTGACTGTGACAATGGTACTTGAACCTTAAAAAACGATATACCTAGTCATGGTGGATAAATGACATTGTATCGTATCCCTCCATTCCCTGAGCCCTTATGAAAATTATTCGAGGAGAGGATATTCGAGACGTGGACGAGCCTATATCTGAAATATGTGTAGTTGAAAAGTACATAATCGAATCATCAAAAAAAGATTTACTTTTCAAAGGCCACGATGGCTTTTGGAATTGGAAAAAGGAAGGCGAGAGAAAATGAATGGGACTCTGGTATACAACCCATTATTATGCATGTATGCCCACAAATGAAACCATTTATGGGTTATGCAATACTCTCAAATAAAGTGTGTCGCTGGCGCTGTCGCGCTTGTGACTGCACTGCATCTGCCTTCACTATATTATATTATATGGGTACGCTTAAAATATATCTCTGATTGCCTATCTCTTTTCGGCTATAAAGTTTGATATTGAAATTGAAAGTAGAAGAACAATACTTGATCGAATAGAGCGAGACCCTTGAATTATTTTTTGAAGTTCAGAGCGAAAAACTGGAATTGATATTTATATATGGCATGATACAGTAATAATTTGATAATTGCTGATCTGATCGAGCACATATTTCATATATGATTAGGGGCACAACCAAGTTTATCGAGACAAATTAACACACTTATTTACAATTCGTCGATTTTTTTCTTGCTCAACTATTATGCTACCGTCATTAGGAGCAAATAAGTAATTGTTCGCTTTGGCATGTCTGCCTATTCTATTCTAAAAGGGATTTACTTTTTTTCGATTTCAAACAAATGAATATGTAATTTTTCATTTCAATTTTCAAGGGTACTGATTACCTAAATTATTAGCTACCTACATGTGATGATTTATTTATTTAAATAAATTGATTTCAAAAAGGTACGTGCTATGATCAACCTTTTTGATTTGTGAACGATTAAATATTGCGTAGCATGTTGTTGATTTTAAAAGATTGGATATTTTAACCTAATTTTTGCCCCAAGGGAAAGGTTCCCTTCGCAGTAACAATATTTCACAATTTTTTTGTGGTAAAGTTATTCATTCGGGTAGTTTTCATGAAAGTTGCAACATTTTTCTCTCCTCATAAGAACATTCGATGAATATGATGGTATAATGCTCAATGACGCCTTGTCAATTTGTCACGTCAGCACCTTCACCTCCCCAGCAAAATATTGACAAAAGTGCTGAGCTCAAATCAGAAGGAGCTTCTCTTCCCATATCAAAGTATGTATAAAAATTGTGTTTGATGCTATTCATATTACGAATTACGAAAACGGCGACAGCAGCAGAAAGAACTGAATTCATTAACCGAATTGATCTCATCAGGCAGACTTTCCTGGAAAGTAATGGATCCGATCATATAGATGCACATCATCTGAACATCCTTTTCCCATTTTGCCAAATTATACTCTCTGCAAAATGCACATAGACCGAATCCAATAAACCGTCATTACGTATTTTCCGTATTCATTATCATCAACTCATTATCAGATCTTGCAGACAACCAGGCAGTCGGGCTAATGAAGTCTAATTTAGTTCTAGCAATCGAGCATATTCAATTGTCATTTCTCAAGATGCTTATACCTATAATAAAGAATATTAGACATTTATCAAACTATTCATTTGAATATATTAATGATTTTTTGCCATATTCGCAAATCGCAAGGGGCAAGAATAATATATTTTTTTTCGCCAAAAATATGATTTCTTCAATATGATTAGGAAAATTACAAACAAACCACATGCTTTACGATACAGGACAAAGAGCAGTTAAAAAAATTTAAGGCGAAGGGAAATAAATGCGTATAAGTACATGTACGTATGTACATCCCTGACTGAGTAACAGTCCAAGTAGGCCAAGCAAATTCTGTAATTTTCTAAATGGACAAATAAAAAATCCTTCTAGTCTACAACAACAACTATTACTACTTCGACTATCAGAACATTGTTGTTGTAAAGGGCTAACTAAGATGTCAACAGTCTGCATCATCCAATGACGCATTTTATTCGTAAGGCTCTCGAATTCTGATTCTGAATCAAATGACTGGGGCAATGCATCAAACCCTCAAAAATTGTACTTTGTTATTGTACTGCAAAGCATATATATTATTTTATAGAAACAAGTTAAGTGCCCTGTTACACTGCACTAGAGTGTGTGATGATAATGCACAGACAAGAAGAAAAAGGGAGCCTTTTGCCATTTTTTTTTGTTATGAGGGAATTCCTCCAAGTGATCCTTTACTTTACACTCCATATACAAAAGTTATGCTTTGTCGACGAAGAAGACGGTTATGCAACAATCCTACTATCCAAGGATCATATCATGCATGTAAATGTAATTTTCTAGTAGATATACCTGTGCATTATATCATATCATATCAAGAAAATCTTTACACTTGCCATTTTACCCAGAATTGATAGTATATAGGTAATTTAGGTAAATCGTATCTGTTTATAGTTGATTATAAGGCACTGGGCACAGATAAGGGTGAAAAAGTGCGCCTTCCTTTTTCATCTTTTGCTAGTGCCAACGGAATAATGAATAGTAAGCAGTGTATAATCATGCAACAATTAACACACTAGTTGTAATAAAGTATCATCTAACTACCTACTACCTAGCCATATACTATGCTAACTTTTCCATAAGATGAGAAAGATAAATAGGTAGGTAGGTATGATTATTATATAATTTTAGGTAATTTCATTATCAGAAGCTCCACAATCTGCACCAGAATCAGACCAAGAATTGCTGCAGCCTGCAGATGCTCTCCCCATCTCAATATTGCATTGATAGAATGCACGTGATTCTGATGTGGATTCCTACTTCATGAGTAACTAATAAAAATGGTAAGATGCAATGTGCAGTCATCATAAGATCCTAACCTACGTAGGTCATCTTATATGATCGTTGCATGCTGGCTGAACAAAGGATGCCAAAAACTTGCAGCTTGCATGCATGCATCCCGTAGGAATATCAACCTGTTTCTAAAGATTCAAATGCTCTAGCTTCTCTAATCGTATGCTAAATACTTTAGCATCTTGTCAGCGTTATGTTATCTATGTCAAACAATTGACTATTGTATTGGAATGGAACGTCAAGGTAGAACTGGGACCCCTCAGATTTTAAACATTTTTAGCATTGCAGCTCTACTGAATGTGGCAGGTGTGTCCTTCGACTTGAAATTGAAAATCCCCTCCAATTAATTGCACAATTTGACAATTTCAAGGGATATCATGCTAATGTTAACGACTAGGTGTCATGAAGCACATTAAAGGGATCCTCTTCATTTGTACTTAACATTGAAATGTGAATAATATTAATAGTCTGGGCTGGAGTCACAGTCGAATTAAGAGAAATTATAGAATTAAAATGATATGAGATATAAAATGTCCAGAAAAAAAACTGGAGAAATCGGATATTGTTTTTGGATGAGGTTGGATTTGGATCTTACATTTTCCTTGGAACCAAAGGAGGAATTAGCCTGAGGCACAGTCTTGTATTGCCAGTCATGAGGGAATCGGTTTTGATTGTTGAAGAACATCACAGGAGCATTGATTAACGGTTGATGGTAGTCCCCTCCAGCCTCCAGGAGGAGAACTGTGTGATGCTCTGATAGGCGGTTGGCCAGTACACAGCCTGTGCTGCCAGCACCCACTGGACAAAATAGAAATAATCAAAATCATTTTTTAAAATTCATCACTATGAAATTAGTTATATTAAACTGATTTTTTAGACAATAAATTTATAGCGAACCAATAATAAAATCGAAAGTATCCTCAGTCGACTCCATTTTCATTTTCACTTGATCCATCTGCAGCTCCATCCAATAATTAATTAAATAAATAGTGGACAAGTTGACTACTATAAAGTCCAACATCCGAATCCACGTGTTGAAGTTCCTCATCTTGACTCCTTAAATATATCACTTTTTTTACCCAAAAAAAATAAAATAATACTAACTGAAATGAATACTGATTCGTTTCCACCTTCAATATCTATTTTGATCGCCAATTGAGAACGTTCACATCAATCAAAGCGTAGTCGAGTCCATTAATATTTTCAACACTATTCTTGTAAAAACCGTTCCTTGACTATCGCTATATAACCCAGTCCATGTAAGCTCATAAACTGATCACTTCCATGAGAAAGTTTCCACAATGGGAATATGTATCTCACTTACATAAACTAATTAGGAAGTATGTAATAAATAATTATCCATAAATACTGTTCTCAAATGGACACCTTTTTACAGGACAAACCAAAAAAGTGGCGGAAGGTTCCCGGATTGAAAATCCAATCGTAGTGCATGCTTATGCCGGAATATGGAAAGGTCCCGATTTAGGCAGTACTCCAAGTACCAACTCGCTAATCGGCTTGCTCTTCATGAATAACTCAACCACTTCCACAACCACTACCCTCTATAGCTTATGGAGAGAGGGACCAATCATCAGATCACTGTTGAACTTGAAATGATCTAAAGTCCCTGTCGTAGTCAGGATTTTGGTCCTAACGACTGTCTGACAGTTATGAACTAGCAATAATGATTAAAAGTCTCCAATGTATAATAAGTATATTGTGTATGTATTGTATACGTAGTTCCATACAGAGTGAGTAAAATGAGTCAGATCAGAAACTAAGCTAAAATATCAAGAGGACTTATGTATTACTGGCTACATGACGACTGCCGACCCAGCGAAATTTTGTCCCTTTGGAATATTTGGCTAATGTGGCCAATCCTAGTCCATGTCAGAGGGGACCCTACCACTTTATGCTCTGTGTAATACGCTTCTCGAACACAATGAACAATTACCAAAGGAAAAATAAGAATCAAAACAAATCAGCCAAACGTTTGCATAATCCTCTTTGGAATACTTACGTGCATGCAAAAATATACATAGATGAAGGCAGACCTTTAGTAGGTATTATATAATCATGTTGGAAGGATGACAACAAAGGGAGCACACGCGTACATACATTTAATACATTTAACTAATTTTTTTATATTTAGCTAATATATAAATATTAAGTGGATGGTGATGTGTGATGATAATATAATGTTTATGCTTACAAGACATGTCATGTAGGTAATGTAACGCAAAGTATTTTTATATATGAGGAGAACATCTACTTATAAAACAGCAAAAAAAAATTGGTAGCCCTTCCAAGCATTTTGATTCTTTCGGCAATGTTAAATAATCGTACATAAATACAAAGAAAAGTGCACCCTGTTCATCGTCATCATCGCATTGTATTACTTGGATTATCATTTTGCAGTCATTATCATAGCCGTTGAGTTGACTGTTTGACGCTTGGTCGGTAAGGGGGCCCTTCGCTCATCATATTCTTGTATTGTATTTCCCTCTGGTTGGTTACGGTACAGATATGAATGGCGAATGTTGATGTGGCTGTGATGTTATATGATAAGGTTGAGTAAATCCAAAATAATTCCATCTCCATCCATAAGACACTTTATTGCCACCAACACAACATTAGCAGAAAAAAAGTACTCTTTTTTTGTTAAACAATTCATTCACAGTTACATCTTACACACATTACATATTATTGGAGTGTGGACTGATGTGTGCCCTAAAATAAGGGCCCTTTTGCAATGTGATAATATTTGCTTGCTGATTGGCAATAACAGTTCGCGAATGAATATATATTATATAATCATAATCCATATTCCACAATACCTTTGTGGAATGGAGACGTGCCTTGGCTTGGTAATGCAGAAAAGATCATGAAACTGATTATATCAAGCCCTTCTTAATGTCAAAGCATTGTTGAATGTACATTCAAGAAGGGATGATGATCATATCAATATCAAGAAGCTAGCATGTCATGGTGCTGGGTACCTATTGCTAATTAATGTAGATATTTTTAGTAGGAGCCCCTTTTCTAGAAAAAAAAACTAGAATAATTTTAGAACAATTTTTAGAGCAAACAATTGCACTATTGCGCATGCATATAATTATCTCTAGCTACTATTTGATTGATTCTGATCTCTGATCTGACGATGAGCTAACTCCTGCTAAATGTATGATAATGATCAAACGATCATCGCATCTCGTTATTGATGGAAACAAATTAATTTAAAGGGGCATGAGCGAATATCATTGCATTCCGTAACATGTATCTACGTGACTGGGTGACTTACCGGTTGGGTTGAATCAATCCAAAAATCCTGCAATAAATTAGCTTGGTGTTCATCGACGATCGTGACAGCCGAAGTTACTAGATCTACCCTCACCCACATTATACGGGATTGTAAACGTGGATGAAAGTGAATGTAAATGTCCAATATTTACCATATTTATATTCATATCTGACGAGATCACACTATCTGCGTGGTTTGGCTACTACGGTAAAATACGCATAACGGATTGATGACGACGATTATGATGAAGATGAAAACAAGGTTAATGAATATATACCCGACAGCTAGTAAATAGTTGCTCGACCACTTCTTATATAATAAAATTAAAATAATAATCATTTTATAATGCAGTTTTCAATATCACCAACAAACTCCATACGCAGTTACATGCATACATATATGCATACCTAATTCCCCTCTGTCCATTTCCATTCATTCCTCTTTTTTCTAAAGATTTGCTAGCTTCCACCATAATTATTATTATTATGATTTATTGCAGATTCATTTACGCGGTTTTACATACAACAGAATCCATAGAAAGAATGACAAG
>JAQIXQ010002174.1:0-11429 GCA_034700485.1 Pseudosinella alba | reverse complement strand
CAGTCGGATCAGGTTAGTTTGGACATTCTATCCTCTTCGTATTGTCACTTTGTAACAATTTAGGTTTACTATCATAAAACCATGATTATGATGATAATATTGTCCTTCGATGTTTATCAATGGCAATAGAGCATTTTACAAGGAAAAATGTTGTAGTGTGACTAAATCGTAATTAAAATTTAGAGATCAAATATCTGAAAATGTTTATCTGATTTTGCACAGCTCAAGTATGCTAAAAAAAAGCTTAGGTGTAGAGTATCCAGTTCAGCACTCATTAAGATTAGTTCACTTCACTTCACATACAAACTGGCGAAAACGAAGCCGACGAGATAACAGTAAATATCATTTACAAATTACAACAGTAATATTTTATTACAAGATAATTGATATGAATTGACGAAACAATAAAAGATCGAGGCAGTGCTTTATTCCAAATCGAGGTCATTTACAAAAACTGGTTTCCACCGCAGTCCGCATCCATTCATCCAACATGCCAGAGTACACCCTCCAAGAATTCCCAAAGGCTACAGTTGCCATTGGGGAGTTCACCCACAAACATTACAAAACAATCTACCTTCTGCTGGTTAAACTTGACGAACTTTCCTCTGGGATTCAAGGCGCACTAGGGAAAGTAAGCAAAGTTGTTCCCCCGTTGGCCGTGGCATTACCCTTTGCCAAGAAGATACTTTCTGTCTCATCAATATTGCGGAAGGTACTTGATGCTGCAGAGGAGTTTTACATCAAGCTCCAAACAACTGAGGAAAGAGTTTACTGCAAGCTCCTGGAGGGGAAAATGAAGGCGCTGAAGGCCAACCTAGACAACCTTCAAGATAGCAGTACCTCAGAGGAACAAAAACTTTCCGAAGTTGTGAATGCCATTTCCCATCTACATGAACTGCTCCCCTTGTTTGCAAAGGACGCCATCCTCCGGGAAAAGTACTACATAGGCGGGCCCTTGTTTGTCAACTTTTGCGTCATTTTAAAATGGGTGGCTATGTTTGCTGAGAAGATGCCAAAGTATAATGCTTCAAATCTACAGAGTCTGAAAAAGGAGTATCAGGAGGTGCTGATCTGGTTCCGAAATAAATGCATTGGAAGCAGGCTGGCCTCCTGTTCTTTGAAAACCAAAATGGCTGGATTTACCACTCGGGATTGGGATAGGCACTCTAAAACAAAATCAATGTATTATGAAGAAGAACGCAACATGTAAGTTTAGGAAGTAATGCTATTTACACTTATTTCGTAAATTACATGTTTAGATGATATTACATCATTTTTCTCCGCAGCAAGTTGGAGGATTATCAAAAGGATCTGGGTGGAAAGGGTTGGCTTTGTAATTGCGGAAGCAGTCAATATTACATTGTGGACAAATGGGACCGGCGGAGTGATCTTGCCATGAAAGTTGAACCACTCCAGACATCAAGCTACTCTGGTTAGTATATACGAAAAATATAGTGAATATGGTTAGTGAACAACGTAGGCAGCTTCAATGTAATTAGTAATTGATAGCTTGTCATGAGTGTTCATATTCTCAAGCGCAATTATCTTCTCTTTTATATGACAGGCTCGAGTAGCGTTCGGCTAAGAAGGGATTTACTGATGGAATACCGGAAAGGAGTGGAAGCGGCCATGCTGGATTATTTCAACAAGGCGTCACCCGATGGTATTTACTCAGTTTAGATTTATTTGTTTCCGGGATTTTCAGGTTCATTGAATTTATTCAGGGGGTGTCCCGTTTGTGAAAGTGCTGTTTAGTACTGTCATTTCCATTTTTATGATTTTTGTTATTTCTGATCGTGGCGCATTTGCATATTCAGGAAAAAATTGTCTTATGCGCCTAGTTTTATTCTTATTTTTGGAGTCATGACATCATATCTACAATTACTTTATCATAATCCCTTTAAATTGTTTCATTTTAGATTTGATTTGACACCCAAATAAGATGCACTGTCACAAAGGATGCCTATCTCTCCCGGACTACATTGACTGAGGTGGTCAACCACAAAGAACAATTAATAAAACAGCATGTCCTTATCACATAAGCTCAAGATTAAGTAATTTTTTTATTTCTCCGATGTGGTTCCGTTGCCATTGAATTGATTCATAGTCATTTATAGCTCAGGATTCATAGCCATATAATATTTATGTTCCTTACGTGAGCTCTCGAGATAGTAATAGATATGACTTTATCCATAAATTGTAGCCATGTCAGAGATAATTCGAGATTCCAGAATGTCAGTAATATATACATTGTAACCAATGCGATGGGACAGAAAAATAAGTTTATTGTATGCCTATATGTTAGCGTTCATATATCCTCATTACTTGATCAATTTTGAAATTTGTTTGCACAAGGGTGGAAGACGTGGACCTCATGACCTCGAATCATCATCATGATCATCATCATAACTATACCGAAAAAATATTTTTTCGTCACTAACGTCATAAATTCGTAATGATAAAAATGGTTGTCTGATGAGAGAACGCTCGTTTCCACACAAACGTTAGCCACTTTATTAACTATCTTGTTATCTTTCTTGGAACATAATTTGGTTGCCATTTAATTAATCAATTATCATTCCTGACCAAAATTGCACTGTTTAAAAGGTTTAATGCAAGGGCAGCATTTAAAACTGCAAAATTTTAAGTTGCATATTTTTATTCTGTTGAAAAAGTAACAGGTTAGTTTTTGGGATCACCTGTCATCAACGATCAACACCCCTTCCCATTCATAAATATATACAAAAGTCAGGAAATATGCATATCTGATTTTCCAAACACGTCATGTAAAAGTAAAAGATATTAAACAAATGCATTCATGAATCCAGTTCTGTCACACATGTGCATTTCATTTCATAATAATCTACTCAAACCATTTTGCATAAAGCGTACTGTACCCTTTTTAGTTCAGTTAGTTATATGAACTATGAACTATATTTAAGTTGAGAGGAGAATTGATTCCTCAACTCAAGTCTAAAAATGCTTTATTTCAGCTCCATAATAATATCCATAAAATAATAAGTCTCCATAATATATCATAATCATATGCATGCAAAGTCTTTGTTGCCGTTTCTCTGGATTTTCAGTCTCACCTTGCCCCGCCCAGAGTAGAATAATAATATACCACTTTATGCCTTCTAGTTAACCAAGAGAAAAATGGATAAAAATACGTTGAAATGCCTGACAATTTAAAAAAGGTTTACTAAAGTTTATGCTACAAGTTTTGTAATTAGGTATAGATCTAGATCTACCACCTAACAGACTTTTAAAACTAGGAAGCAATGATATAAATGGCAGGAGTATTGTCACTTTGAGTATTGTTACTTAAATAGTTAGATTAGGTTATTAAATGTTTGTAATAGTTTGGCTATCACCACTTGTGGTACTTACAGAAATCATTAATTTCATCTTTTATCCTATCTGTCTTAAATCTCAAAATATGGTTATCAGTAAAAATATTCTCATAGTGCCCCTTAGTTTGGTGGCAGCCAAAATGTCCTAAAGTTCTTATCACAAAATAGTTCCGATTTAACCATCAAAGCAAATAATTCGCAATTTATATTATTATTTAAAGTTTCCTTCTGATTGACTTCATATTACCTGTGATTGCATATCTTAACCATTTCGTTTTCGTGTGATGCGATGTCATCCATGGTAGTAGATAAATGACTCACATTTCATATTTATGAGAGAATTTGGCGAGGAAAAATGGCAAGCAGCTCGACAAAACAGTTCTCGCTAGCTGGACTCATTATTAGGTCAATATATACATATGACATGACGCAAAGTAAATATGATTGACGATGATGGCTGGAAATGATAGATGACTAGACAGTCAACATGTAGGATTATTTTACAGACTCGAGTCGGTGGCATGGCCTAAGCTTAGCATTAGCTTCAGCTTGTTTTTCATTCAAACTGTAGTTCAGATTTATGTAACTGGCGAAATGAATCCTTCATTAAAGATCACTACAGGATTTTCCAGTTACATATCATATAATGGGTTAGGTTACATGCATCACTGTCATTGATTCGCTTCACAATCATGCCCTGGAAATGAACTGTCACAAGTTATATCTGTTGCTTCGTTCAAAAACGGTATGCCCTCTCTAAATCCTGTCTAAATGCCATGCAGATATCTGGGTAGATTTATCTCACAAAAATGGACCAAGTAAGACAACATTGTACTATTTGCTATTTGCGCTATTAAATATTTAAGATAGGAGCCGATTCATTTATCTCAATTAAGGATTCACAACATCAACTCTCCGGTCTCTCCTCTCCTTCTCTTACATAAAATTTGTCAGGATTCATAGATTAGAATCGACTTCATTAAATCTGGTTGCGCAAAGCTAAATCCCGGTCACTACTAACTTGCGGTGACATGATCACGTATTTATAGAGAGATCCTTCTGATGAACAACGAAAGTTTTAAAGTTGCCTAATAATTTTCGGGAGACTTTAATAAGCATTGGCTAAAGTTTAAGTGATAGAAATTAATTTCTATTATCGTAAGGTGAAAGTGCATAAATTTACAAAAAATCCCATTTTTATCATAGGTCAATCATTACATAACGAATATTTCCCTGCCTAATTACTTCTCTGCCATTGTAAGTTCATGCCTACTTACAGAATGGAGCCATCTCTCACAAAGTCTTATCGCTATCCAATATAATCCATATGGGTTTCTTTCTTCCCATCTAGCATCATCAATATATAAATTTTAGGTTATATTGGCTATATATGCCAGGCGTTCTTTACTATTTTACACTGAAAAGCCAGATGAAGCAACTCGACCAGCATGCTTCCGGTGGAACTTTTTGCGTGCTACCCTCAAACATCAATTAGCGAACATCATAAGTAGTCAATTAAGTAGCATCATACAATTCAATGCACTTACGATGATTCATTTACGCATGGAACAGAATCCAATAACTGTACAATAAACACGGGCTAGGTGTATGCCCCTTTCTAATTAACATAACTTGTACGTTGCCTTGGGCTGAGTAGATTTGGAAGGTCCTGTCCCTCCATTAAGAGGGTCACATTCAGGAATAATAATTATTATTATATAATATTTCAGATGTTTTAATTGCCCATTCAGAAGCACGAAATCTAACTTATTACATGATATGTCATTTCTATTGCAGCAGTATAAAAATATGCAAATTATATTTTTACAAAATTCAAATAAAATCTTTTACAGTGCAATTTAATTATGACAGAAGGGATAACTACTTAATTAATTGTAAATCTAATTGTGTTCCAAGAAAATAATTTATGTAATGATTTCTTTTTTATTTTTGCTTTTGCCAACCTGGACCCTTATACCCCATTTAGAAGACTTTGATAACGCCTCTGCTCCAAACAGTCCATCCCATTCCCTGTAAATCAGCAGTAGTTGAAAGGTCAGGGATGACCGTAATTTAGTCTTTCAGTAAATTTACTAAAGGTGTATGCTCGGGGTCAAAGTTGGCGAGCAATTATTGTGGACTTGTTTGTGTTATTACCTGAGTGACATTTTAAAGCCCTCTTATCAATCCAATTATCATCGATTTACATATCTGAAATAGTACTATATATGCTACGCACGGAATATTTTTATAGCGCAGTATTTATTTGTGACTTTATCGTAACGAGATTTCATGGTCAGATTAGAGATTAAAGAGTTACGTAGAAAGATACTGGGATAGATTATGGGTCCAAGTATACATATACGGTACACCCAACAGAATTTCCTGTCACGCAGAATCAGTGTTTTTATTTTTCGAATGAATTATCTTATCTGCTCAAACATAATATGCGCAGCCACTAACCATCACGACAAGAACTTTCGCTGATAATGAGAGGAATACTTTCCGTTTCTATCTTAGTTAGTTAACCTTCACAGAGCAATGGAGGGTAATCAAACCAAACCGAATTTGCACCCACTACTGTTGGAACCGGTTATTGTTGACCTAATAAATAATAAACTAAAAAATAATTTTATTTTTTTTATGCAACTCTAATACTAGTTGATGCAATACTAATTCTTTTTGAATGCTATAGGTCCTCACCAAGATTCTGCAGTATATCCCCTTGTCGGACCTATCCTCTTGCATACTAGTTTGTAAACAGTGGTTCAATAGTTCCCTGACTACCTGGAGGTCCCAGAAAACCCTCAGACTCACTCATTCCATACCATGGTACGCCAACCGAGTTGAGAACCAAGGGCAACCCAACCTATATGAATTTCTCAAGTTCTGGGAGGACAACCCCAGCTCCTCCAAGCCTTATCGACGGATTTCCTGCGAATATTTCACAGCTCCAGTCCCGTCCATGTCCTATGATATGGACCGATTTTGGAAATGCATTGGACAGCATTTGACCCATGTGACCTTACATTCTTGCCATTTCCAGGATGCAAATGAAGCTCAAAGGATCACGTATGATGACTGCCCCAATCTTCAGTTACTGACAATGGTCGGCTGCGAGGTTTTAAATGGGAATTATCAGGACAACTCTTACTTTCGCTATGGAGAGGATCAAGAGGAGTCTTATATTCCCCCCAAATTCGGGGAACATAAAAACCTCAGGTATATTTGCTTGATTGAATGCCTACCTGACTCATGGCTTGGGATACTTTCACACTTTTCTTCCCTGGAACATCTTCGCCTGGTAAATTCCTTTGAAGATGCCCTGGTCACCTGGAAAATGCTGGAGGCTGCCAAAATGATTAGGGAGGAGCAGGGACGGGATAGGCTACAAATAAAGTATTTTGAAGAGCCATTTAGACTCAAGCCCGACCCCAAATCCGTGCTAATCTTTGACCTTCTCCGGGAGCTAAATCTTCCGGTGGACAGCCTAAACATTATCTTGGAGCGGGACACGGACCAAAACTTTGTTGACGATGTGTTGACCAACCATTGCCAAACTATTAGGAAGATTGACTCGATCAACTATGGATTCCAAGGTTGTGTCAGTTTCCCCTCTGGGGTGGAACTTGCTACCCTACAGAAGTTAAAATTATGCGATGGCCTGTTCCAAAATCTGGAGTTTCTGAAGCATACCCCCAACCTGCGGGACTTTCTCGTGAGAGATTCTAGCGGATTCCGTGAGCTGATGGCTTATGATATCCCACAAGAACCATATTATCTATTTTCGTACCATCCTGCATTGAATATGGATAATGTGAAGGTGGATGCATTGACGAAGCTATGCTTGGACTGCTTGATATCCCCGGAGCAACTTCAAAATTTATCGCAGTGGACGCCCAATGTGAAGATTCTGACAATGTATCTGGACGACAGGAAGGTTGCCATTGTTTGTGGAAGCTGGAAGAAGTTGGTTAAGCTGAAGGATTACGGAGCGAGGATATCTGATTGGGGGATTTGCGGGGAGGATGAAGAAACGGGGCAATATATCCAAATATTACGGAGCTTAAAGGTGGTTATTTTACAAATTTATTCTTATCGCTAATATTCCTCGTTAACTGGTCTTTAGAATTGTTCAAAGGAAATTTAAATAAGGTTATTTCGGAAATAAATTCACTTATTTTCTAAATGTCCCACAGACTTGGTTACCTTCATCACCGGAAGTGGCCAAGTGGGAGAATCCGGTGTTTTTGATGGTCTTTTACATCTACCCCGACTCCGGGAAGTTAAGATGGGATCCACTTTGGTAACCCATAAAATCACTATTTTGCCGAATGATTTATATTTATATTTTTTTATTTATGTATTTATTTACTTTCTTTCAATTTGCTAAATATTATTTCATCACTTTTCAAGGAGGAGATTGGGGAACAAGCTGACGCTGCACTCCGTGAGAAAGGAATCCACGTCGAATACGATTACTATTAATTTTATGCGGACCAGGAACATGAATATAATGAATATGAAATTGATGCGTACATCAATAGGAAAGACCAGTAAACGGTTGTACGATTATCGCAAGCTTATAACAAAGTCCTCAAACATTATACTAATATATATATACATATAGCATATTATTATAATTAGCCATTAAATTTATTTTTCTGTCCCGTGCCCACGCGTGGATTACAGTATCCCCAGTAGCATTGAGTAACCTCCAACTTGTCCCCATCTGGTGCGCAGTGGAACTTTTGCTTCCACGCCAGAACCGTATAAGACCAGCTTAAAGTCGTTCCAATCATAGGTCAATGTCAAAAAAAGACTAGTCCTCATCTCGTCCTACTCGTACCGCACGGGGACTATGTCAGGACGGTTTCGTATGGGTTTAAGATATACTCAAGCTCAGTATGCAAAACATTATGCTTTGGTTCTCATTAAGTCCACTAAGTTCTAAATAAGGTGCTAGGCAGTATGGATCTATTCGGTTCTGATTATGATCGTTGGTGAAATAAAGCGCATTAAACATCAATCAGTCATAAAATAATTATTTATTTGGCTGCAGCAATAATTAAATGGTAATGGCATGAACTACATGAGCTAATTTATACAATCTTGCTTAATTTTTAATGAAGTGGGCAACATAAAAGCACAGGTAACATGGCATGTCACCACAAATACTAAACTGAAACAGCACTGTCACACATTCACCTGAACCCATAATTAAAAGTTTCTATTTAGCTATTTAAACTTAAAATTGAGATGCTGTTGATCCCGATCTAGATGAATAGCCATTTTGACACAATAATTTTAATTAAAGGTGAACTTATTTTAATCTGATGCACTTCTATTTTTTGGGTTGGTTGTATTGTTGGCTGATCAATCACACTATTCAAAAAAGGCACATTGCGGGAATGAATTGGTTGTTAACCTAATCATAATCTCCTCTGCTTCCTCCACCTTAATTAACGTTTATTCCAAGAAGATTCCGCAAATTTAATTATACCTTTTAATTTCGTTTTTGATTTGAAGTTGTGTTTTATATACGAACTGGTTGTGTTAAATGAGAACTGCTCTCCTCTGATCTGAACCGAATCTGAGACCAACCACCAACGGCTAAATGATAGGGATGCGTGGTCATAAGACCAAGTGGACTAAATGAGAACCATTTTGTTTAGTAGATTTGAGAATGTTTAGATGGAAGATTTTTGCGCGCAACCTAATATGGTACTGAAGTCATTCGCTGTGGTCGCAGTTTTTTTGAAGTATTTAGCGACCCTTCTGAACTCGTCCTGACATATTCCACTTCGTTCTGCGACCATTGCGAACGAGTTGGGGATAAAGAGGACGCTTTAGGAACAACTTTAGCCTGTCCAGTGCTACTGGGGATGCTTTATGCTATTATATTACTGACACTTTTCAAGTTATCTGTGGCACGGTCAAAGATTATGGGAAAAGTTATATTGCTACCACGAGAGCTCAGGTAAGGAATATTATGGCTATGGATCCTGAGTTCAAATCGATGCCAGATGAAGTACACTATTATTATTATCGATTTATTCAGAATAAAACTAGAGTACATTTAAGAGAAAAAACATTCATTTAATTTCGAGATTATATGAGCATTACAATTTATTTTACATTCCATTTTTACTTATCGTCAACACTATCAAAATGATAAGAGTAGGAATGATCAGGAGCAAACAATGATGTGAATTGTTGTAAAGGGAAAAGGTAAAGCCGTGAGTCCCAGATACACTCCCCATTTATAATTGATATTTACCAAGTGTCAATAATAGGTCTAAGTAGTTATTGAGGATTGCTATCCAGCTTAGCTCACTACCTACCTATATTGCGTAACTTAATTGAGAACAAGTGAAACACAAATATGTAACAGTAATTTCGCATGCTGCATTTTGCCATATTGTACATGTATGGTGCATTCGTGCATGTCGTGTATCAATCATATCATTTTATAGCAAGTTGCTCCTGACTTGCGGTGATAAATTTCATAACTTAATTGCAAAGGCATCATTTTTGACAAGAAACAATCTTTCATAACAAGTAAGTTACAAAATACATTTGCCTCATTGGCAGTAATCTCGCATTAAATTTACATATCCAATATGATAACTTCAGTTAATTTCTGTTAAACATGATAACAATTTGTTTTAACAATAGCAATTTAGATTATTAACACATTAAAAACATTAAAAATATTAAAAAATTGTGCATGGGCCATGTGACATGGCAGCCATTCTTAATTTCCATATCGTTGCTACCTACTCAGCGGAATATTACATTCTTCTTTGTTCACTGGAATTAATCATTATCATCAACATAATTAATAAATAAGCTGGGATGGATCGTGAATAGGATGCTTCCATGTGAATGGATGGGTGCAACTACCTATTATAATCATCAATTGCGTGATATGTATAGTGCTAATGCTCATCTCGTGCGTCGCACATACTAAAGCAATATCCCATGATAAGATAAGTTTACAACATCGGAAATCTAGGATAGATAAAATATGCCCTTATATGATAACGATAACTCGTTCTGAAAGGCATAACATAAATATTCCAGTGCTTAAACTGCTGCACTACTCATCGTATTGTACACGCAAACTAGGTTTCAACTCCAACCACGCCGAATTGCACTGCCATTTGTTGGGGAGCAAAATATAAATATTTTCCTAAACAATTTCGATAAAAATACTTTCTGGTCAACGGCAAAGAAAATAGATTATTTTACGCGAGTTGACTAAACATTGGATTTAAATATCAGGATCTTATTTGTGTACTCCCTAATTAGTCATTCACAATGGCGGCGATGAACGCAGCCGAAATGATGGACACAATTTCTTCTGCAGCATCCCTCTCCGCGTCCATGCAAAATACGACTGTCAGTAATATCGTTATTGATCTAAGTAGGTTTATCAGTATAATAATTTTGTTTACGTATCATACGTATCGTAGAATAATATTTACGTATCATAAAATACAGCCGTTATATTTTAACTTATTGAATTTAATAGGAACAAAAACATTCTGAAACTGGTACATAATGCATTTAATATAGCTAACTATAATCTTCAGCTAATCACCTGGACACTCCGTTATTCGGCGGAAATCATTTCCTTGCAAAGGGTTGGAGCCTTGTCCCTCCGCCAACGGTAATAAGCAAGGATACACGGGAAGCATTCCAGTTTGCGTAAGTCCTAATACAGCATGTCAGTTATGGCCATACATTACATATTATATCTAGTCGTTTTTAGACGGACTGGATGTGCTATAAAATCCTTAATTATATATTCTGCCTCTAAATTAGAGGATCCAGTGCAGACGGGGTTGTGTCATTTTCCGTTGCCCTCCGGAGCGATCCCTTCTCATTCGCCATAACTTTCTCCAAATCTTCCGACTTCCGCGGAAGACATAACTACTGGTTCGGTTTGGCAATTATTGATGTTGGCACGGAAATGAACGACGAGTTTTTTAAAGCATCTTATAAGGATCCAGATAGAAAAAATTCGGATTCGAACAAAGGGAACAGAACAAAGAAATTTTCCTACGTGAG
>JAQIXQ010002173.1:0-11434 GCA_034700485.1 Pseudosinella alba | reverse complement strand
AACCTGAGACAGAGATGTAACGTGTAACGGTAACTGTAACTTGGGATGTAACTTGGATTCGGAATGTAACGTGTAACGGTAATTGTAACGGGGGATTTTTGTAAATGTAACGTGTAACGGTAACTGTAACGGGGGATTTTTGTAAATGTAACGTGTAACGGTAATTGTAACGGGGGATTTAGGGGGATGTTACGAGTAACGGTAACTGTAACGTGAATTTTTGGTAAATGTAACGTGTAACGGTAACTGTAACGGGGGATTTTTGTAAATGTAACGTGTAACGGTAACTGTAACGTGAGATTTTGGGAGATGTAACGAGTAACTGTAACTAGTTACTTGATACCGTCCGTTACCAAGCTCTGGATCAACCCTACCTGATTGGTCGTTTTCATTTGGTCAAAATAGTTGATTGGTCTTTGTGGTTTACCACTGTGGATAAATTACATCGATTTCAATTTCAAATTCATCCAGGGTGTTCCAAATTCATTGCGATACAAATGCTCAAGAAGAAGGTATATTACATCCCGCACGACATGACATTTTCAATTTGTCACAGCGTCATGGATGATAGATTTTGATACTGCCCACTTTGGTACTTACATCCAACAGAATGAATCATCCATGACGACAAGTTTATTTCCTCCTCCTAGTCATCGTTTACTTTGGTATGTATGTTAGCAAAATCATAAGGCGGAAAGGTAACCTTTGTTAAAACGATATTTTAAAGCTGGTCTTACTTAAAAGAACTAAGGCAATGATTGTTCTTTGAGCGTTCTTACAAATACCACTTGTCTGACTGACCATAATTCAAGTGCAAGTTTTAAAGGAATGTAAAATACATGTGATGTGAACGAATAAAAATAATAAGTTTGGGACTAAAGAGTTTGGCTGAGGCATGCTGAAAGCTGAAATGAAAATGAAGGTTGTCGTACTGGGCAAATAAACATTGATCCGGTTTCCATATTCATTTCAAGGAATAACATTGCCATTGCAAATCTTTCCTAACTCAATCAAGTATCTATTCTAAAGAAATTGTTCCTGGTGACAAGTCCAATATGACCGCATTCAGATTCTGTACCTTTCTCATCTCTTTAGCTCACATTTGGTTAATCACGACTATTCCGACATCCCATTCCATGTCATTTTCTAATCTGATCGGTATCTTTCAACCTTGCTCATTCACCTACATTCACTATAACGTTCCAAGTTGGGCGAATGCAAATTCAAAACTCAACTCATTAATAGTGTCAGAGCTGTCGCAAGATGAGCCAGTTGGTCTGCTCTTCAGTTTCCTCCCAGCGAATGTCATCGGGTTCAAAACAATGACTGCCGACTGGAGTAGTAGCATGCCAGTGGAGCCACACAACTCAGAGCTAGGGGGCTGGCGCAAATATTCCCCATGCATTGTTCATATCAGTCCACACTCCACTCTCAACATACTTGTGGCAGATGAGAGAGCCAATGCTCCTGTTCCTCGAGACTATTTGTGGGTTCTCTACTCACCATCAATGACAAATCCGGTGACAGTAGCGGAAAATATTTGGCTCCCTTCTCCTGGAGTGATTTTGATTTACGTCTTTGCCTTTAAAAATACTTACTTCAACTGCTTAGTTTGTAACCATGGGCGACGGGGATTGGTGCCAATTACTCAGCCCACCAGGAAGGAACTTGAGAAAGCGTGGACTGGACTACATAGAAATATGCATGGATCCTGGCTTGCCACTTACCAGGCAGAAGAGGTGGTACATTTTATGGAAACGGGTTATTCCAACCACGGGTGCAAGTTATACATTCCCATGACAAATGACATTGAAGAGGTATTTTGCACTCTGCTGACCATAGCCGACAAGCTTAACTTCACTTATCTTTATACTTCCCGGTCAACTCAACATTCCACTGTTTATTTCCATATCATGGGCGACCCTGGGAATGTCAGGGCACTTGGTAATGAGAACGACTGGTTATCGTTTGGAAGTGGGGTTGTGAAATACGCATTCACCACTGTGGTAGGTGATACGAGCCAGCTAAAAGTTGAAACTCGGGTGGAGGGCATCCTTAAAACATTTGGGGGGTTCATATGGCTCATGCTCGTCTTTTCAAGTTGGGCTGTCGCAGGGGTATTTACATTGGGCATGTTAATGTCTCAGTTTCGGAATTTGTCCCTTTCGGGCATCTCCAAATTTTTCGGAGAAATTTGGTTTTCTTTGAGCTGCCTCTTACTTGGGCAAGGTGGGACTTGCACAATTGTCACTAAAATAAATCGAATGGATCTAATCCTGACTTGGTTCCTGTGGAGTTTGGTCGTCCTGTTGATATCGCAGTTGTACCAGGGTGAGATGTTCTCCTCATTGTCCCACAAGATAGAACCTTCAGTCCCCACTAATTTTGATTCTTTAATGGAAACTGATATGATGAAGGGGACGATCGGGTCTTGTTTGTACAATGGAACGCATTTTACTTCATGCCTGCATGTATCTGTCCTCCCTGGAATTTTGAATGGAGGGATTGTCAAGAAGACAGAGTCATTTTCAAGAGCAAACAAGTCTGTCCGTTGGTTTTCCGACCATCCAAAGGATTTTGCTTTTTTGCATTACAACTTGCAAAAGTCGCTATTGACGAGGCGGATGGGATGGTAAAACTCCCCAACCGATATTCCATTATGGACACGGAGGAGTGGGTGGATCTCATTTTGGCAATATTCCGGCAGTTCCATCACCTAAATCCACTTTGGGTTTCCAATCCCGTCCAAATTCCTATTTTAGGGTATAGTGATTTCTTTGTCATGTATGTGAACTATTTCTATCCCATGTTTGTTCGGAGCCTAGCTCAAGTTGTCGAGTCTGGCATGTTTGAACGATGGCGTCAGTATAAACTAATAATTGATAAAATACACGGTGTCACAATGACGTTTCATAGATGGGATCCCAAAACTATCCAAACTGATTTTAATATTCCTGCAAATATTCGTGGAAGTCCTCTTCAACTGGAGTACGCTTTGCAGAAGAAGAGATTTTTGTATTGCCTGGATGGCTGTTCTGAATGGAGAATCGGATTGAAGGAGCAGTTTTCCCTCATTTCGGCCCCAGTCTACTTTGGAATTATGATGTATTGGCTTGTCGTCCTAGTTTTAACTTTGCTCATGTTTGCGCTCGAATTATTGATTTTCTGGGGAAAGGGACTGACAATAACGTTTCCGTCTTCTCCAGCACCAATTCCATGGAAGTGGGGGAAGTGGTCGATGTGGAATACATGAATGAGCTCATGTAAATCCTCAACTCACTAAAACTCATGATAATTTTCTTATCCGCCCTTCCCATCCCCATTCTCCGTCTCCATAGCTGAGACTTGAACTCTATAGGCAAATATATCATTTTGCCCCCTTTCCCTAGTATCCCGTCATAACATAAAATGAAGACGGCGACACCCACTACATAATTTAGGAGGACCGCTGGGGAAAGTAACCCGTAATTGCGTATATTGCTAGTTAGGAAGTTAGCACATTTACCATGAGGCTCATTCCACCAATGACTTGAACGGGAATAACTTATCGGCAAAATACACGGTTTGCAAAATGTCCAGTAGTTTCTTCAGTATGACGCCATGCTTTACTTTGACTTGCATGATTTTTGATTTTAAAAAAGTCGATCTTAGATTCTACGTAAGTCCGTTATGAAATATTGGAGTGGATGCGGAATTGCTTAAAATGGTGTCAGGACGATTACCTCAATTTAATTGCCACATTGAAGCAATTGCCGCAAGACAATTGCCACATTTCGTCAATATCCACAATCGACAATTGCCACATTTTGCCAATATCCACAAATAAAACTGCCACATTTGATTATTATCCACATGCGACATTTGCCACATCTACAATTGCCACATGTGAAATTTTAATTCCCTATAATTATAAGAAGTTACTTATAAGGAATAGTAAATTATGATTCATATTTCCTTAATAATTATTACTAAACCTTATTAACATAAAATATGTATGTAGTTGTAACGCAGTGCAAATATGCTGTTATTTAGTGGATCCAATAGTATTAACTGGATCATCCAGGAGTTAATGGCATGGCATACACTATTCCAGTCTCACTTTGAATAATTCGTTGACATTGCTGGGATATTTTTAGAGAAATATAGGAATACATCTTATCCTTAAAAGGTCATCTATGAGGCGTGCGTTGATGTACTGCGATATATAAAATTGAAGATAATAAAAATGTACAGTACGATTTAGTTAATTAATTTACAAATATAGTAAAAATTTCGTATACTTGGGATATAAATTGTTTCGAGGCTTTTCTGGGTCCCAAAAATGAAAAAGAAAATTTAAATTGGTTTGTGCTTCAAATTGCAGACAATTCATCTTTAGGTAAAAAAAAACATTGCATTACACACAGTATATATTACGTGATCTGTTTTTGGTTGTTTTAAAAATTGTGGATATGCCAATTGTCTGTTGTGAGGCAATTGCTTGTATGTGGCAGTTGACGCATGTTGCAATTTGCAGAAGGTGGGAATTAACTCTGTGGCAATAGTTCAATTGTGGCAGTTCCTACTGTGGCAATTGTCCGAAAATCAATTGTCTTTGCGGCTATTATCATGCGACCGCTTAAAATATTGTAAATTATTCAAATGTGAAATTTTACTTTTGAAGTTTTTGGCCAGGTACTTGGGAAGCATTAACTGAACACTAGGCTAGGCCTTTATAATACAAAATGCAAATGTATGTAACTTGATGGGATAGTTTATCTCAAGTTTTTTATAACAAATACTGACTAAAAAAATAAATGAAAATGCAGGATAAATTCTTAGTTCAAAATTCACTTGGGTTGTAAATTGTCCCTTTATCCCTAACATTTTTATCTGACGTCGGCAACTGTGAATAGGTAATGTCCAAACATTCACAAGGAGACTCTTTAAAAGAGTTTGAGTTGTACAAATAATTATAAAGTAGAACCAAATCCTTCTTTCGTTCTAGTACTAGTTAGTGCCGAATGAATTGACATTTTTTAACATGACAGAAACATGTTTCAATTGTAAAATGTATTCCTAACAATCCTTACGAACAGTTTTATTTTTTTTAAACCTACATATTTACTTTACAATGTAAAGTTTAGACACAAATGCCAATAACATGCATAGTCAATAATCAAATTCCCCACGTCGACACCATTCGATCCCAGTACAAACTTAGGCACCGAATTGTCCAACCAGCTTTAGTTGGTGGTATCGGACTCGAGAGTAAAACCCAACCTATGGAGTTTTACTTCATTTCCAGTTATCTATGTAGTTGCATAGTTTTCTGCTCAGGATTAGATTTCCCTGGATTATTGAATGTCTTTAAGAACTCCCAATGTTCCCTCACCTACGTATGCCATCTGACAATAGATAGTAACCAGCATGAATCAGATAATTTCACCATTACCCACAATCTTGGTAAGGAACCCTATGTCGACCTTGACCCAGTTTTGGATCAGTTCCTGGGCCACGTCCTGACTTTTATAATTTCCCCGAAGCCTATGGTCATTCAGAATGTATGAAAATTAAAATTAAAAATCAGTCAAAATCAAAATATCCCAAATTATAAAATAAAGTTTTAAAATGATCTAAAATTATATCAGAACAAGGCGAATTTATAATTAAAGATATGCATAATATAATATAACTTAGTCTATCCCTCTGAGGATAGTCCGGGTAACGACAGAAGTCCGAGGAGGAATTGCGTTTTGAAACTTACTTCCTGTTAAAATTAGAATAAAGGTATGGTCAATTTAAAATTCCTGCTCTTGCTCTCCTTATAATACACGAGCATCCAAAATGATTAAACTTACCTTAGCATGACCCCGGTAATCAAATGTGTTCAGCTGCTCAAAGTTCATTACACGAAGCAACCCTTTTCTCGAAATTCGAGGGCAGTCCCTTATCGTCAAATGAGTAAGACCCTCGAGCTGGCCAAGTGAGATGCCACTCGTTTCCTCAATCAGGCGGTCCCGAGTCCGAATTCCCGTCAGTCCATAATCGGTCACACTTTTGCAATCCGAGAAGCGCACTCGCTTATCAAGCTGGTAACCAGCGTGATAATGATCAAGGTAGATAAACAGCCATGGAGATGAGCCGGTGGATAGAATAATGATTATTATTATATGAAGTACAGACATCTTGATAATGGTTATAATTAAGTTTTTTAGATTTTACGTGCCACAACCCGTCAGCTTGTGCAGTTTTTGTACATACCGGACTTCCTTTAATATGATGTCAATTACTGTCCTCTATTCCCAACATAAATATTTAAACCTGATTAATTTGTGGTTTTTATAATACACTCAGCTCTGAGTACGGACAAAGGCCAAAAGGCCCACATATCTCACTTCATGTTTCAATGACATGACAACAATTTAATTTTCTGAGAAATCTTTATCTTTGTACATATGTTCTACCTCATAACGCAAAGTACTATCTCTCCTTCTTTGTAAATATGAATGAAGATAAAGATCAAATTAATGACACCTTGTATGTTAATTGTATTTTAGAAATAAGAAACTGGGAAACACAGATGTAGATATTGAAAATAACAAAAACCAGACTCACACATCGTGCAAACCTTTGTTAATTCACAAACGATTGTATTTAGACCACACCGATAAAAATAATAAACTGCTACTACCAATGATTTTGGATAAGTTAATGTTTTGCAAGTTATTTAGCAGAGAGCCTCTCAAGTTCCAGAACAAAGTAGGTCGTTTTCCTAAACGGTACATTGGGAATGTTGCTTTAATGTTCATGAGTACATACGAATTTAACTCGGATGTCCATCTATAAAATTCCCTATTCAACATGAGCCTTATTTGTGCCAGCGGATTTCTACTGCTGAGCATAATCGTGGATTGTGCCAAGCTTGAGAGTATAAAATCTGCGAATTTTAAAGAGGATCTTCAAGTAACGGGAGATATTGGAAGACTTCTCGGCATTGTCAACTGGATTACCACTCGGTGCCCAACAAAAGTTGGAAATATACGGATTGTTAAATCGGGAAACAGGGGGACAGCGGGGGACAGACTTTTCAGGGATGTAAACCAATTGCTTCAAACAAGTCTGGCAACCGGGATGCTGGTCAAGTATTTGGAAATTGGAATGCCATCAGCAGTCCTGGTTTTTCTAGACACGCTAGAAATAAAAGAAGGCTCCAACGACTTCCCCAACGGTACAAGCCTGCCAACCTGGATCAAGGAATATGCTAGCCCGAAACAAGATCATTTTATATTCTTTGGAAAGACAGAAAGAATAAACCTTGCTTGGAATGACCCCATCTTGAATAAACTCAAGTGGAAATGGGGCTATTCTACCGATTCCAAAAATGTTCTCGTCTCAGTATCCGGGAAAAAAGATCCACGACAACCAGCAAGTTATAAAGATATAACAACTTTTGACCGACATTTTAAACCAGAGATGCTTCTTGCCATTGGACACAACATTCGTGGGAGGAACTTTCGTATAACGGCATGGACCAGTTGCTCCCCCTACTTTTTTATATCACATGTGTATCACATGGTGACGTGGAGTGGGACGGGACTGACTATCGAATTTTCAAGGAATCCTTCAGGAAGTTTAATTATACCAAAGAGGTTCGACCATCCTACGATGTTATTTATGGGGAATTACTACCAAATGGCACATGGACTGGGATGATTGGTGATATGGCGCACCGGGATTTCGACATTTGTCTTGGACTTGGTGCTCAGCTAGTTTGGAGTCACATATTTGATTACTCAACCGTGTTGACCCAAATTGGCCTGAATTTTGTTACTGTGCAACCCAATTTGGAACTCCAATGGCAAGCATTCCTACACCCATTTAGCTTCATGGTTTGGATCTGCCTGATTCTATCATGTCTGGGTATGTCAACATTAATTTTGGTTGTTCTGCAAATTGAAAGACAAATCAGTTCACCCCCAGCAAGTGGACCTATATTCTCGTTGAAGAATGCTAAAGGAAATCGTTGGCTTGGCCCCCTAATCATCCCATATCAAATTGCACTTGAACAACAAACATTTATCCCGAAAGGGGCGAGGGTCGTAGTCAGCTCATATCTCTTTGTCATGCTAATTTTTACCTCTACATACAAAACGGAAATCATTTCTGCCTTAACTTTGCCAACCCCGGCTATGGTTCCAAAGACCATTCCAGAGCTAGTCTCCCGAAATGATTATACATCCATTTTAAATGCTATCGGGGAAGTGGAATTGTCTATATTTCAAACCAGCGAGAATGCAGTAATATTAGAGTTGGCGAAGAAAGGGATATTTGATGACAGTCAGTTTAACTGCTTGGCCAGAGCTATTCTAAATCCTAAAACGGTGTGCTTTTCATGGTGCCCCATACTTTTATTAATGGCCGCCGATAAAGCAACCGTGGATGTGAATATTGATCCATACATTATATCAAATGATAATGTGGCAAATGCGCACATGACGATTGGGTTTCGAAAAGGATCCACACATGCGGACGGATTTGGCACAATCATTGCTGCATTTTTCGAGTCTGGGATCTATGACTGGTGGGGGCGGGATGTGTATGCGAAGCAAAGGAGGAAAGGATACCAATTTTATAAAAATTCATCCGATACGGCAGTTAATCGAAAACTTAGATCCATTACGGACCAGCTGACAGGGATAAACGTAGAGGTACAGCCATTGAAACTACGGCATCTGAGAATGATGTTTTTCATTGAAGTTGTGGGTCTAATTTTATCTGCAATATGTGTTGCATCTGAGGTAATCTCGCGAAGAAGCTTATTGTATGCTGGGATGTTATACGAAAAGTTTAAATTTCCTAAAGGCAAGGGCCGATAGGTAAGGCCATCATAATCGTAAAATCCCGGAAGGATATTTAAGATGGAGTGAAATAAAAAATGTTATTCACAAAAATAAACGGACCCCTACGAGTTACCTACTGAAGTAAATTGGTACAGTAAGAGCGATAAATAAAAGTTATGTTTGTAAAAGAAGTTAAACCGATTGTCAGTAATAAATAAGGGCGCCTATTCAATATTCGGATATTTACATTTATTTTAGCCAAGCCTATAAAAATTAACATAACATAATTACCTAACATACTATTTCATGAACCTTTGTAATATGACAATGATATGCCTATGACACCCCATATATTCACACTTTGATTTTGCCTTTGTTCGTTGTACCTATTTACCCCTAAGATATGATACAATGTACTGTTACATATATGGCTATTCAGGCCATATCCTTCTACCCACTATTGCGTAGGTCGAAGTAGATATTCCATATTAGTCCAATCGAGGACAACCGTTATTAGTTCTAGTTAGTTAGTTCCGTGTTAGTAGGTACGTCTTCTAGTATATAAACTCTGTTCGTTAGTAAGTAAGGATGTAGAAATAAAGAGACAGTAAACCAAGACACTTCTCCGAGCTCTGTTCCGGCTTCCCCCTGGGGGGAAGCCACGGGTGTCGTATCAGTACATATTACAGACTTACTTATTTACTATTTAGTTAGTTAGTCCAGCTCCAGAGTATAGTAGCCGGAGACGGGGTTGGATTCTTTTTGTTATATTGTAGCCGAGGATGTTGTAGATTGTAGTTGTTAGAGGAGCGGAGGGGATAATAAGTTGTGGATTTTGTTAGGGTTTTCCTTCTGACTCCCAACCTATTATAATATGTATTAAATTTCATTTTAATTAATGGTTAAATATTGACTAACCTTACATGTTGTTGTTATCCTTCATTTTACATATAAAAATAACGCTGTATGCTCATAATTTATTATCACAAGTATGCACAGTATATAACTTGATTATTACATGAAGAAAAAATTCGCATTCGCGATTAAATATTTTTCCTGAATTAAGTACAATAGTACTATATCTAACATTATACAAAGACCAATTATATTAGACCAAGTCTCAGTCTGCAAATGTATCTGATCGTGAGTGAATTTTTGTGCCTCTATTTCTGCAAGCATGAAAATCAGAAATCTTTGATGGGCACTACTTATCTCGTTTGATTGACAGTTATTATGATCGCATAAACTCAAATTTGGTTACCATATCAAACAGTACAGATGGTAAGTCAATTGCCGTCCTCTTTAGTTCCTTAAATCGTTCACATGTCCTGGAATCACTCCCGAAACTGCTACTTTTAAAATTTGAAATTATCAAATTACCGAAACTGTCATTTTAAAAATTGTATTATGATTCCATGCTAAGAAAATATTTTTCTTTTGGAAATGGAAACTGTCAATTTTTGCCATTTGGAACTGCTGTTTTCATTACCTAATCTGCATAATGACTGAATATTTCATCCAATGTGTGAGCATAAATTTGTCACAGCCACAAAATTTCTGATGGGATTTGACAAGCAAAACTTAAAGTTAGAGAAGAGGGAACCCTTCTCATCCAAATTTTAAAAAAAGTAGCAGTTTCGCCCACCTTGAAAAATCCGAAAAGTTGAAAAACTTCTTGAAAAGTAGCAGTTTCGGAGTAGCAGTTTTGTCCGACTACGATGTCCTGACTTCCTTTGCCAACCTGAATATTATGGAAAATAAGTAGAACTGAGTTTATAGTAATTACCACACATATTCAATTCGGAACTTGAACGATTTTAAATAAAGTTCAAAAAGGAATACGTAATACCTTACCATAGGTGATATATAATAGGTTCTCCTCAACGGCCTTGAATTCAGTTAAATTATGCACATGGAAGTATAGATTCAACAGGGCATCAGGTGTAATGTGAGCCATTCAGTGATTCAGTCCCCTTCTTAAGTAAAATCTCGACAAACTATTTTTGCAACTCTACTAATTTATACTTGTGGGCGATTTTAAACAGCTCAATTGCACATCGCAAGGGATCTCGTCAATGTCAATGTTCAACTGTTGCCCATAGAGATATTGCAAAAGGTGAGTTAGTCCTACCTCGGTATTCTCTAGCTTCTCAATCCTTCCATATTTAGATTCTTGGATTCCGTTGCTTGACGGTATCATTGTGGATAGAGCTACGCTGTGGACCTTAAAATACTTTTTAGAAATCAATTAACATTGCCGATAAAACTTTCTGATATTCAACGCGTCCTATAAAGTGTATTTTGGAGGTTATTAAATTTATACTTTCAAACATGAAACGGTGACCGTGACATCTAATTTTAGCTTCCCTACCGGCTGCAATTGTCAGGTCCTTGGAGGAATCCTTCTCCAATAAGTTTTTCATTAACTGTGTGATATTGATTCCTGTGAGCTTCTTTGCAGCGGGTATGTATTTACTGGGTCCTTCACTCCAATTAAGATCAATGTTAAGATCGGTATGCGTCTGGTTCCTCGTAAGGGGGCATTGCAATATGATGTCATCAAAAAATCGCGATTTTCTGACCCCCTCCCCCACTTATGTCATCATTGCATC
>JAQIXQ010002172.1:0-11441 GCA_034700485.1 Pseudosinella alba | reverse complement strand
GATCCTCCTCCTCCGGGTCATCCAGATTCTTGCAGCAAACGAAATAAGTGGCCCAAGCGATGGCGACCAAGGTCACCGACAAAATCAGCGCGGACCCGAAGTCCAGGTCCAACTCCATCCTCCCTCTTGATAAGACAGACCTTTGCCTTATCAATCCAATCTGAAAATGAGCCCAAAAAACCGAAAAAAAATTAATCACTAATTAACCACCACCTCCAGCCAGCTGTTACTTAATTTAACTGACAATTATCTCCAACCCCCAACCCAATTAACTTCACCCCAATTAACTTCAACCTAATCCCCTTCTCTCCACCTGTCACCTGTTCAGCACATTGACAGTACCAAGTACCGGTTCTACCTCTGCCAGCCCACTTTAAACCTAATTTTTAATTATAATTAAACATTTATGACAATTAAAAAATTAATCAGTCACTTACCCCAGCTACTCCCTAACTCCTGATCAGTGTTTCTATGGCAACGGTGACACAAAATGTCAAATGTCAGGGCTGTCTTCCTTCCTGTCGTATGGCTTGTGGTGGATTTGTTGATCCGCCGATGAACTGAACTGAAGAAGAGAAAAAGACTTTCCTTCAACCTGTCGCCTCCAACAACTCAACTTGCTGCTCCAATGTAGAGAAGAAGAGCAATGCTCTGGGTTGTGTTGTGATGTGGTTGACTCTCTCCTCCTTCTCCCTGCCTAGCTGTCTACTCAAGTCCTCTCCTTTCTCCTATTCCCTTTCATGTGCATTGAACTGGACAGATTCATTTTCAACAAGTCGGCTAGTTTTCGCGGGACTCGGGTTTTGCTCTATGGCTGGGATGAGATGCGTAGTAAGTGGGTATATATGGTTTGGGTTGTGAGGTGAGGGTACGGTATATGGCTTGTTTTGTTATATAGGTAGGTAGAGGAAGAGGAAAGCATGCAAGTGCTATGCTGCTGGTGAGATGAGATATGAGAGGACATTTAGGTCATTCATAATAATAAACTCGGCAGTTAAGTTAGCCATATTTATTTTTTTTGTTAACTGTATTAATGCTATTTAACTTTTAATTGTACTACAATTAACTTTCTCCTCTTCTTGACTAATTAAGAATGAATGCGTGATGAAGAATGAGTAATAATATATGCTTGAATTTGTGAACTAATGTCGGAAAACATTTGCTAAATTAGTTTTGGTTTACCTAAATTTAACCAATTTTCATTTTTCTTTAGACTATAATAAGTAAATTAACTATAGTTAAGGAGAGGAGGATATTGTATTGCATTGCGACAAATAAAAATGAATGCATAATATAATAATTAATGACTAATGAATATGATACATGACTTGGCTTTTGCATTGTGGCAAAAACTAATTTTTCCTAGATATTGGACATTTAGCTAATGATTAATTTTATTTAAACTATGTATGTATGTATGTATGTATGTATGTATGATTAAATTAACTGTGGTTACAGGGGATTATGACAAAAATGAATGCATAATGAGGAATGATGGATGATGGATTTTGCAATATTGAGATAATTTTGCAAAATTGTTTTACCTAAATATGTGCATTTAACTAATCATTTTTGTTTAAACTACAGTTAAAGTAAATATATGGTTAAAGAGGATTATGACATATGTATAAAAATGCATGTATAATAATGGCCAGTGCAGTGCAGTGGTACATGGCTTGACTTTTGCCTTTGCACTGTTGTAAAAAAAATGCAAAACTATTATTTTTACCTAAATATGCATATTTAAATATCAATTTTGTTTAAACCATTCATGATTTAATTAACTGTGATTAAAGAGGAATATATGACAAATATGCATGTATTATTTTTCTAATGCAGAATAGAAAGTTTCAAGTTCTTTATTTAACTTTTTATTCTGTTTTTTTTTTCTTGCCGAAAAACCAGTGCATTATTACAGTACAGAGTATAGTACTTACAAGAGAGGTCATAGGTCACCATGAGCTCAATATGATAATATAATATACATCATACGATACACATTTATAATTAATGTAACTTAATAAGAATTGTATATCAAGAAGACTAATTGTAAGACAATACGTATCAAAATTGTATTGTAATAATTAACAATGGCAACGCATTAGAATATTTAGAATCATAATAAGTAATAATATTTAACATTTTTGAAATGTCAGTGGAAATGAAATACAAAGTGGAATCATAACGTTTCAAAAAAAGAACAGCAACAACAAAAAATATCCAAAATTCAAGACAAATCCAAAATGGTGGTGGTAAAATTCGTTGGATAATCATATTATGCAAATTATATTGTATAACAAAGTTTTTTTTTAGCAAAACATTTCATATTTTTTTTACAAGAAATCATAATAGTATGGATGGAGTAGAAGAAGCAGTTAGTGATTATTATTGTTGTTGAAGCGTCAAATTGTCAATCTCCGGAGGCTGACTAGCTTTGGCTTCTGCTTCTGCAGCTTTCTTTGCATAGGCTTCGGCCTTTTGCTTGCAGTACTTTTTGTGGACGAACCAGTGGGCTCGCTGACAGTCAGAGTCACAGTAGGCATCGTAGTGACAGCGGGAGCACTTTTTGACCCCACGCTCCTCCCCGCAGGCGGCACAGGGGTCATTGTCCTGGAACCCTTTTTGTCCATTCACCACGCTCCGGATGACCCCCCATGCACCGGGCTCCTCACAAAGCTGTGAAAGACACAATCAAATCATATTTATGTGGAATTAGACTGTGATTGAATGTTAATTAAATCTGGAATTAAATATGATAATGATATGATTTGAGCTTTTTTTAAAGACTTACCCTGACTTGTGCCAGATTGGCGACAAGCTGCTGCAGCACAGCCGTCTGATGATAGGGGAATGTACGAATACTCTCCCGCAGTGCCCGATCCAACCCTTCCGGGATCCCTCCAGGAGTATCACATTTCAACAGTTTTTGGATGAAGCTATCCACCGGGTCCTTGGACTTGGATGCATTCGTCACTTCCAAATGAAGGAACTTGAGTGTTTGACTCAAACAGTGAATCTTAACAGCAGCAATTTCATTCCCAGAGCTTCCCTATAAAATTGTTGTCAAGAATTTTAACCAGTGAGCATTTGGATTTTTAGAGTAATGAAATGAGTTATCTTTGCATATTATTTAATAAGGACTTTCCTACCTTATATACTTCCTCCTTAGCCATGTGTTCCAAAACGGCAACGATGTTCTCCAAGTGGGTCATCAGAATAGCATTTTTCTTCACAGTCAAAGCAGTCTTCACTGGATGAAAGTTTACCTACAAAGCGTAATATAATGATTTGAGGTTAGTTATTAATTTAAAATATTTAAAATTGGCTTTGCCTATATATAACTATATATAGTAAACAAATTATAATTATATGTGAAGCCTCAATGGTCACCCACCTGCAAAATCAGATTGTATACGGAAGAAACGCACAACTCGTCCAACGCCGGGCTTCTTCTATGGTTAGTATAATTCTCCACAGTTCGCCGGGGCACAAAACTGTTGATGGCAGCAACGCAGTCGTGGTTACCTGAAAAGGAAATCAATTTTTAATTGTTAATTTGATTGAAATCAAACCTAACCAATCAAAATCACACCTAACAATAAGACCTGCTCATCCCCATTTCCTTACCCACAAAAGCTGCCATTTGTGCGGCAGTCCTGGCCACGGAATTCTTCTCCGTGGGATCCGCCCCCTTCTCCAGTAACACTTGGCACAAGGAAGAGTTCCCAGAAAGCCCAGCAAAGTGTAAGGAAGTGTAGCCATTATTGTGACTGCCGGCCTTCACATCTGCCCCCTGTCAAGATACAATCATGTCAAATTAATTGTCATGTCAAGCTCCAGCTTAAATTTCTATTTAATTATGGTATTATTTTAAAGTCTTCTTACATGATCCATAAGAATTTTGCACATTTCCTTATTCCCCCGATAAGAAGCGTGCATGAGGGGGGTCATCCCGTGCTCATCTTGCATGTCCACAGTGGCCAAACCCAGTTTCAGATCATTGGTCACTGCAGTGACATCATTTTTTGTGATTCTAGTGAAGAAGTCATCCTTCTCTTCACCCGCGGTCTTGGCATCCCCTCCACCCTCATTCTTGGCATCACCCCCTCCATCTCTATCCTTCTTCTTCCCCTCAGTCGGCTTGGGGTCCCGGGGGAGGAGGCTGTCAGGCTCCTCGCTGGGCTTGGTCTCTTTGGGAGGTTCACTCTCCGACATGTTGGTCATGTGTCCTGAGAATCCCTGCTAATTGACAATTGAAGCAATTAAATTAAACTCCCATTAATAATACCCTTATTTAACCATAATTGATCAGTAATTTATAAATCTACTAAAATCGCCCTAGCTCATCTCTCCCGGTACCCGGGTTTAATTTTAAACTTTCATTCACTGAACTAATAATTGTCCCGTCCAATCAACAATTCCCTAGTTTACTGCCTGTTCAATTAAACCTGTCGTGAAATACCACGTTAATTAAATAATAATTTGCACTCTAATTTTTATGCTAAAACTGACTAAAAAGCCACTCAAATCATGCAACATGCAAACCTCATAATTAATTTTGAATTTCGTAATTAAGTATATCTGAATAATCCACCTGTTTATCCCACTCTTTAATTGTTAATTAAATAATGACCAAGATCACCTACGCAATCAACAGGGATACAATCAACAATTAAACTAACTAACTATTTTCCTTGCTGACTCCAAACAAACTTTATTTAATTGCTACCTGGCAGTTAATAGTTACCCAAAACTACCTGACCTGCCTACTACTGACTACCTCCACAACCTAATTACGCTCAACATTAAATTGTAAATCACTATTTATTTACATTTACTAAACTCACCTTTAACTAGTTAATCGGCTAACTTTTTTTTCGCCTGTTGCACAATTTTAACTATAAAAAAGTTTCCTCCTCCAAACCGCCGAGAACAGTTCTGGAAAGAAAAAAAGAAGTTGGTGAATTAAATCAGTCTTGTGAAACTGCTCAGTCCTTACTAATGCTGGCTACAAGAAAACGTGATCCAATTCATCACAAAAGTTCTCACATGAACATCCAACATGAGCTGAAACGGAATGGAATGGATAAATAGCTCGTTCCTGAGGGAAATCAATAACGTAGAACGAGAATGGGAATAGCAAGAGCAAAGAGAGAAAAAAAAGTTGAGATTTTTGGATATGGCTATAGTTGATAGTGCATTTTAGCTGGAGTTATTGGACTATTTTGGAGGAGCAGAGGTGCAGGTGAATACGCTAAAAGTGAGCACGATGGATTTGTAAACGGGGTAAGATGAGACAGTGGCTATGTGTTCATCCCAAATGGGGATATGACCATGGCTATAATACAGAGAGAGAAAGAGAGAACAAAGTCTTTTTGGCATTTTTACATGGCTTGGAATGATAAATGAAAATGAAATGAAGAATCGAATAATGTGATGATGATCATTTAATTTTATGATGATTTGATGATGATGATATGAAAATGGTTTTGACATTTGTGAATTAATTCAAATTAAGTTAACTGAAGAAGTCATGCCATGCCATCATATACTGAAGACATGAGTGGGGACTCGGATCATGATGATAGTGATATATGAATGGTTTCGTAATTGGAAATGCGGAAATGATATGGGATGATGGGTCGATAACTCTTCCTGTCCCTTTATTATCCATTGATCTGCAAGTTAGATCACATCACAAGATTGATATGAGAAGATATGATGAGGTGCAGGTATATTCCATTTCATAATATGGTTACTTTTACTTTTACTTTTCGGGAGCTCTTCTTGGAAGTTCCAAGTACAAGTTGTTTAGGACGATATAAAATGATGACGATGATGTAGCAATGATTGCATCGCATGTTCCATACATAATTTATTAGTTTCACTCAATTCAATACTATTATATAAAATGTCTTAAGCCGTAATTTGTTGCTTGTACCATCCAGGTGTATTAAATTATGCATGTCGTGCTGATCCACTTTCTCTCCATGATAATACGACTGGAGACCGGATTATTATTATTAACAAGATTATTAGAATGACTATTATTATTATGTAACAGGAGCAATACAGGATTATTATCAATTTCACAGAGTTCCAAGTTCCAGACTTTCTTCCAAACAGAGGCAAGGGACAATCAAGGAAGGAAGTTTATTATTCAAGTTATGTACTTTTATGAAAGGCGGGCATATCATGAATGATTGATAGTTCTAAGGATTTTGACAATGCCATCTTGTAATAACTATTTGATTGATTGAAGTCAGCATAAATCATAAAAAGGAAATAAAATAAAAGGGAAACTTTGCAAAGTATGACAGTTTTTGCAGTTGGGTGATTTTATTTATTCACTTTCACTAACTTTCTATAATGATACGAAACGACGACAAGCAGGACGATTAAAGTAGCTTCAAGAACAAGACTTTAGAATAATAATAATAAATATTAATTAGATAAATATATTATATAATCTCTAACTGTATATTAAAAACTGAACAATTACATTTGTGGGTTGAGCGGAGTCGGGTGACTTAATTACATAATTAACTAGTCAGTCAGTCAAGTAGCCCTCTGACTCAATTTCGGGCACAAGTTGATCGGAGTCGGAGGGCTCTTGGGGTCGTGGACTATTATTGCTGGAAAAGTTATCAGTGCCAGCAGAGGAAGAATGGCCACCCTGTACTGGAGCACTTGAGATGGTCAGATTATTGGAACTTGAGCCTGTTCCAAGTGCATCCAAATAAGGGTCCCCGCTAGCACTGTCCCCAGAGGAAGCAAATGGTTGTAGAAATGTTGCATTGGAGTCGGGATAATAGTAATTAATGTTGCTAATAGTAATACTATTGACAGCAGTCGATCCCCCCAGAGATGTCTGCCGCAGAATGCTGGCGGCGCCACCACCACCTCCACTCCACGCTGTATCTGAGGCATTTACCCTTATCCCACCTCCCCGTCCAACTATATTCATATTAATGTTTTAATTTCAGTCAAACTTCGTTTTAAAGTTTTTGTACTTAACGAAATGCTATTAAGATGAAATTACCCATTAACGGTGTTGGCTGAAAAATGGCTGGATTAGAATTAATGCAAAAAATGTTGATAGTCCCGATTCCAATATTATTGACTCCCATCGAGGTCGTCCGCTGCTGCAAGTCACTGGACAATGGACTATCATGGACAATGTTACTTCCGGTTCCCCTATCACCACCCCCTCCTGTGTTACTATTCCCATCCTCATTGTCAGTGTCAGTTAAACTGTTGGGATTATCATTAGCTAAATTGGCAGCGTAGAACGATAGATTCACTTCTAATCGAGTAAGTCCCAAATATATGTTGCACAATGCCCCAGGTTAAATTAAAGAACAAGAACAAGTAAAAATACTAAAATAAAATTGTAAATGAATCTAGGTACCTTCGTCTACAGTTAACAGTTGGCTTAACCGGGTCTCTCCGATATTAAACTGTTGGGTGATGCCGGGTCTTTGTTCCATGGTAAATAATGCAACTAAATAATTCTAATTTGAACTTTAATTTTGGAAGATCTAAAATGATGTAATTAGTTTCCCTCCATCATGAACATTAAATGGTGTCTGTCTTAATTGCAGTAAATATATCACGCAATGAAATGAACATAAAATATATTTATGCGAGTAAAGTGGTGAACTGTGGTAAGATGAGTGAATGTATATCTTTTCATTTCATGATAGTAGATAGATATCCGTTTACATTTCCACTATACACCAATAATGTTAAATCCTTTAAGACATTCTCACTCTCAACAGTAGTCTAGGTCTAGATTTGCAGTTCCTTAAGAAAGGACTTGTACTTATATTTACAAGTGGATTGCACAAAAACGTTCGAAAGGATAGCTTCTTACGTTATGACGAACAAGGTCATTCAGGGATGACTCATCCCGAAGTGAACAAATGAAAGGGACAACAAAGAGAAGAAACGATCTACAACAATCAGTTTAGCAGCTTGAAGAAATAGGTTGACTTAAGAAATAGCTTGTCTTGGCCTTCCTTCATTGTTGCTTGCCTTCAGAATGTTCAGAAGTGAAAGCTGCCTTGACGGATAGGTAGATACATAGACAAACAATGATGGTGGTTGGACAATGAACTTGTTTCCAGATAAATGTTCATATTACGGATTCATGGCCAATGCAATGACATAATGGACACTAAATTTGAGTTGTTATGCAAAACTGTCATTTTGGAAGAAAATCCAAATTATCAAGTCCAGGATTCCTGTCCTTAAATTGTCTCGCTATCATCCCATTCATCAGTATCGTTGCATCATTAATTACGTCAATATAATTTATGTAATGTTGCCTCCCTTGCAATATCATCGTCATCGTTTCCACAAAAAGCTGCAAAATATTATGAGCATGTCATTCATATATTTTTTCTATGTATTTTTTTGTATTTTTTTATTTTTTTAAACGTCGAACTTAAAACAGATTTTTTTCATGTGGAATCCAATTACCTTTTATATAATCTAACAAATCAATCAAAATCAAATAAAAATGCCCAATTAGTTATTTATAGTTTTCCCTAGTCCCTGGAAACAATTAAGATAAACATAAGATTCCTACGAGAGAGAAAATGAATTTTCATCTATTTTATTGTCCATGGCGTGTGTACTACTAGTTGAAGAAGCTGAAGTGAAAAATTAGGTTTATCGACCAGCGAGAATCGGTTTCTGAATTAGATTTATAGATATTATATATCGCATGTAAATTATAATTAGGTAAAGGTATGGGTCATGTCTAAACATTGGCTACGAGGAAATGAAGCAAATCGAGAGAGGGAAAGAGAAAATAACTACTTAACAGTTAAATTAGACGCGACAGCGATTTCATGTAAATAAATATAATTATATTTATCTTCAAAACGAATTTTCATATGTCCATTTGATTGGATTGGATTGGAGGGTATTTACACATATTTAAATATATACGACTACTAGAAAATAATGCCCATGACATGAATGAACTCATCCTTAATTGCCCTTCCTTAAAAAATATATTTTTTGTTTGTTGGTCTTTATCATTTACCTTCAAAATGTCTTTCAAAAGGGGATACGGCTAAAAGAGGGCAGAAAAGATTGAAATGGACAGTCCCAGAAATTGGAGAATAGTTTTTTTTAGAAAGAGTGAAAATTGAAACGGTTAAAGCAAAATAGTTTATAGAAACAAAAGAAATTATAGAGATGAAATGCAAGGTGGAAAGAATAGACTCATAATTAGTATAGATGTGAGATATGAGACATATAGGTTTATAGATTTGCACAGAATCAAGATGAAAGATAAAGATTGATGTTTTAGTGTCCCTAAAGAAGGGAATTAAGACGGGACGCGGATTATATTTTTTCCCAGATTGTGGAATGACAGGAGAGAGACAGAGATAGAGAGATATAGTTCTACAGAAAGAAAGTAAAATCGGGATGGTTGTCTTGTCGCCAACTGCGTGGTCGTTTTATTGTTAATATATTAAGCATTGTTGTCATTTTTTTCTCATGGAAAGATATTTTGTCCAAACTGTTGCTTCCTCTTGGCACACCGGTAAATATATTAAAGACAAAACGTTGATGATCTTGATCTTGACTTCCACTTCTTGACTCGATATTATTTTATATTGATGAAAAATATATATATTTTTGTAAATGTTATAATATATGTCGATGGAGATAAAGAGCGAGAGACGATGAGACGGCAAGGAAGAAAAAAAAGGATATTTTTTTTATATATATGAGATAGAGAGAGATAGATATAGATCAATCGATATATAGTAATATATATATCCATATAAGACACTCGTATCATTATTTTATCATCATCAGTAAAAATAATCTGCTTTGCTGACATTAATAACCCACCATCATCATCAACCGATTTACAATATTTTTTTTCCATAGTATCATATTGTGTATGTGCATTATAATTATAATTAGTAACCGTACATATGTAATACGTAGTCTAAAAACAATAAATAACTGGAGAGTTTCTGTTGCTGTTTTGATTTTTTTCAAAATGGACAAATATAATCAAATCATGTCAATCATATTATTATTGCTAAATAATTTCTTTTTTTTTCATGGACATGCTAAAATATTATTCATATAAGATATATAAGTTACTACTAAATAGATTCTTGGCTACAAATTGATTGGTATGATTATTGCTTCATTTTTATTTTCTATCATGAAAATGGACACCTAAAAATTGTCATATTTAAATGTTAAATATAAGTCATGTAAATGTTTTCTGTGTTGTGTGGGTTGGCTTTTCCTGATTTATTTTTTTCCCTAGTAATTGTTCGATGTGTGTTGAACAAAGTCTTTTATATCCTTTCTTTGCGAATTGTCATCATTGTCTATATATATTATACATACTTACTATATATCTGCTTGTTTTTTTTACATTATATCTATGTAGGAGGAAGGTCTGTAGTTTTTTTGTAGAGCGGTGTTAATTAAAAGTTGGTGTTGTTAGATTTAATTTTTTTTCCTACACAACTCATATGAAATGAATGGGAGTATCGTTAAATTTTGGTAAATAAAACTGACTGACTAGACCAAACAAATCATAAAACTGTCTAAATGGTAATAGTTATACAGTATAGTATAGTAGCATATTATACAGAGTTAGTTAAGATGTTTTCCCTCACTTTTTGGGTTGAAGACAAAGACAACCTTTTTCCCCTCCCCCACCCCCTCCTCCGGTAACGTTTGTTGTTGCTTGTGTGTGTATTATTTTTTATATAAGATTTGCTAAAAATATAAGAATTCTTGTATATCATGTTTTTTTAGTATATATATCCATTATGTAAATCAATTATATCAACTAAAAGTCTAAAACAATTATAGTAGTATTTGTATACATTTAGTTTACGAGTTGTTGTTGTTGGTTTTTTTTAGTAAGAGACGACAGCCTAATATAATTAGAGATATAATTGTAAGAGTATATATTTTTTTTACATATATATATTAAATGGTTTTTACAGTTAAAAGAGTCAAATAATATTCTAGAAATTGTGTAACATCTAGATTTTGGAGCAGGTCAGAGATAAGTGCACGCATTCTGATGGCACTCTCATAATTAGTGGAACCGGATCAAAAGCGGACACATCTTCATATGATCAGAATGGCATATAATTTAGGTTGAAGAATTGGATAATTTTCATTTCTAGGGAATTGAAAATTGAAACGGTTCCAACAAATGGACTGGAGTAAATTCATTAGTGATTCCTTATCTAATTAAAATTATTATCTAGGTAGGCCGAATTTCATCAAGAGCTCATCATTGATTGGAGAACTTGATATCGAGTTGAGTTTTTTATTTTAGCTTTTTACAAATTGCAGATTTTTATTTACGGGTCACGCTTAGCGCCTCTCTGTGACACTGGGACCTGGAAAGAGAACCAAGAAAGGTGAAGGATTAG
>JAQIXQ010002171.1:0-11444 GCA_034700485.1 Pseudosinella alba | reverse complement strand
ATAGAAATTAGGTTAGTTAAGATAATCTCAAGGGGGGAACTTATCATGTACTACCAACTTAATATATTTGGCACTATATAATTTGGTAATATACAATATGGAAAATTATTATCGTATGACTTGAATTCGATATTGTATTATGATGGAAACATTAATTGGTAGTAAATAAATACACCTCCTCAGTCGACGAGCATGCAACAAAAATAGCTGGGTTTATAAATGTTCTTATTTTTATTTATTTTTTATTGCATAACACATTATATACCGTAACCGTATGTACATAGTGTAATTAATTATTCATGAATCTGGCGTAATATAAAAATGTGTCCATTTCAAAATGTACTTCAGCATATCATGGGCAGCCGCAACCCGCAACCAATATAACAGCTCTATAATATATCACTTGGCCTATTTCAATTGATTTTTTTAAAGTGCACCGAAAACATATTTGGAAGCTCATCATTATTCGACCTTTCAATTTGGGCATTGACACTTGAATCCACTTTACATCCTCAACTCATCTCGTTTAACTTGTAAATATGTCATGTTGTCATGTTATTTGATATTTTCTTCTTTTCTTGAAGTAATTTGGAATCATTAGTGTATGATCAGTTTCTGTCATTCGCTATATTTTTTTAGTACATGCAACTGGATCGACAAACCTACCATTCGTAAATATGAACAGCTCGATTGCATGCTTCCATTCCTCACGCTACATCCTCCACGTAGCTCATTGTCCGTACTGTGTCGCGCGTGGATGAGGGACCGATCATGTCCACGATGACCCGAAATTTGAGACCATTGACTCCTGGAACAGTTGCAGCCAAGGAAACTGTTTGACGGTCCGCATGCTCCTTCATCCTTCCCATTGCATATCTTGCGACCCTTCCCTTCCTCTCATTTGACGATGTCATATAGGGCAAGTCCCATCTTCCGTAAACCAGTGGAGGACGACAACCCTGCCATCAGCACCATTTTGATGGAGGGGATTGTTCCAACTTTTACTTCGTATGGGAAACGTTCCTCCATGTCGCTCCAGTCATCAATTAGAATCCCATCAATGTTGTTCAGTATATCATCATCATCAACGGCATGCATGATGATGACCACCGCTTTGTTGACAAACATCATCAAGTCAAGATTAAAGTCCTACTTTTTTTAGAATACTTGGAAGGATGAGGATGAGGGACATGACCCTTACGATTAGATATGCAGGACAATGATATGATCTATGCTTCCATTTACTTTAAAGATCATCATGAGAGGATAAAATGACACAATACAATGGTCTAATTTTGTTCAGTTCTAGTCATCGTGTCAGCGTCAGCCCAGCTTTTAGATTGTCATTGATTGTGGACAAAAGAAACTTCCCAGATTTCACTAATAAGCTTTTGTAGGGAACTAGCAATCAATATTACATGTTTAGATGGATGCTAATTTATGAATGTCATTTTTGGATTTTGGAATGAAGCGAGTGTGTTGGCTGGCATCTCATGAACATATCAATCATATAGATTTTTTATAAAGACCTGCTTTCATTTTATAATCAATACAATTATGTTTGATGCGTAAAATACCTCCTTGTCGTTGTGTCAAGTCTTCGCAAAAATGTATAAATTCCATGCATCATATGAACTATAATTTGTAGACATTTTGCTAGTTCTTTTTTTTGCAATTATGGACATTGTACCTGACACTTTTCTAAATGAGCAGGTCAAATAGGGAAATCTGGGATTGCACATAACTTTGTTGAAAGCTATACATCAGTCAGGCAGGTGTTGGTCAGGTAATTATTAAGATCTTGCAATCTGCTTTCTTGGCTTTAGCTGCAGAGCAGAAATATTTTAGTTTGCGTTTGTTACGGTATGGTTGGTAGTTGGTAGTGCTCTTGCTCTTCTCTGTTAGACTGAGAAATATGAGTTGATTCAGGGGGTACTCTGAGAAAAGCTGTTGGCTTGGCGTTTGGAAAATTATCCTACTTTCTATTCACTATATAGCATATTTACTACATGCATACATGCTTGACCAAGTTCTTACAAGCCGAATGAACTGCACTCAACAAAGATATTTTTTGAAAGCATCCAGCCATATTTTCATATTACACAGAAGTGTATAAAATGCATAGGTAATTATAATGAACTTGACCTTGAAAGCGGATTTCATTCATCATTTCCCTCATTCTTGCTTACACCATTTATGCTAAATTGCCAATCAGGCTAAAATATACCTAAAAATTAAACCTAAAAATTCTCATCCCCAGTCCAGGCTTTATATGGAACCTGGCTGGGCCAAAACAGACAAACAAACCAACTAAAAATAGCATATCATCATAATCATAATCATATTCATAATAGGTAAGATTAAAATGTACAACTTCTTTGGCAACGGAGCCTGATCCGTTGCCACAACAAACCAAAACGATACCAGCAAACGACAAACAACGAACAGACTATGACTACCCTACTTGGACACAGATATGCATTGCTTATCACTTCGACCAAAGCTACCTCTGTCAAATAGGTAAAATATGATAAGGTGAAGTACCTCTGTGGACCTGACTTGCAGTGTGGAGTAGCAACTCCACACTCCACACTTGACGAACTCGACAGAGGCCGACGATGATGACAATGCTCCTTCTTCTCATTCTCATCCACCGAACTCCTTCGTCCGATGATGCCGCATGCTTGACCTCCATCCAAGCCCAACCAATCACCCCAAAGAGAACCAACCCAAGAAATTTTCCATTGTTCATTGCCCTTCTTTGTAGTGACGCAGCAGCCATACCGCTCCCATCCAAAACCAGACCATATCATGCTTTCCCTGCGTGATAAGATCCCAACAAAAGTTCACCAAATAAAATATGCACATCTTTCCCTTGTCTGTCAAATCATCCCTCAATTCCAACCATACAATATCGATCTCATGAGTATGATCTCAAAAAAAAAAAATAAAACAGAGAGAAATTAAAAAGTAAACCGTTCTGCTTCCCTGTTTCTTCTCTCCTCTCTTGTATTATTTGATTACATCATAAAAGGGAAGTTAAATCTATAATAATTTTCCCAAAATTATAATTATAGCTGCATTCGAATTGAGCTTTGGAAGTATCGTTTGGATCTGTGGGGAGTAAATTACTTTATGAATGGAAATGGAGTTTACCCAAAACTTCCCGACTGCGGCTTTTAAAACTGGGGTAAGGAAGGAACTTACTGATGGATTCCGCTTTATTCGTTTTCCCCAGGATAAGCTCCCAAGAAATTAGATGATTTCTGTAATTTAAATGGCTAAAATTATGATTTCAGGTGAAGATGGAGGAACGAACCTTCACATGGACGATTGAAAACTTCCATGTCATCCTCCTCCACGACTCACTGATTGAGGCACAGGAAATTGAGTTCTCCGCTGGGGCCAGTATCGGGCTGGAGTCCAAGTGGAGTGCTTATCTGACCTGTGACGAGGAGGATGGGAAGAAGTGGGCAGGGATTTATTTTAATCTGAAGGAGCGGCCAGCACTCAAATCCGACTTCTTATTTGCTTGCTGTGCATTCAATATTACAAATGGGAGTGGGCGGACAATTTTTGACAAAGGTAAATTGTTTTAGGTTTTGAAATAAATTGATTTTGCTAGAGTTATTAATTGGGAAATTAATTATGGTGCATTGTGCTTCCCACAGCCATGACAACCAAGGACATGTACAGTGAGCCTTTGGAGACGGGATGGGGCTTTCCGTTCATGGAAAGGGATGAGGAAGAGGAGGACTTGGAAACTGTGACCATTGATATCACTTTTAAGCTCTACTCCCCATCAGTAATTACTCCGTCGGTGGAGGGAGCAGTTGCCCAATTTGGGAAAGAATCTCAAATGATAGGATCGGAACACGCGGGGTTGCTAGTGACAAGAAATTGTTCACTGCGAAAAAGGAAATCCTTTCTGGTTAGGGTCTCATAGTTTGTATTTAAATGACTTACTGAATGACCTATGAACCCCAAAGTCAAAACATTACCCTAATTACCTACTTATATTAATTAACTGTTGTTTTAATTGTTTACATAGCTCGAAGCCCGGTTTTTGAGGCAATGCTCAAGACTAACATGACAGAGGGGAAGGATGGAGTTGTCAAGATCCCGGATCTCAATTCCAAGGCTCTGGGAGTCCTCCTCCACTACATTTGCTCGGGTGGCCCCCACGAGGATTGGAGGGAGAGTGAGGTTCTGGTGGAACTTACCAATGCGGCTGCAAAATATCAGCTTCCGGAACTACTCCACTTCCTGGATGGGGTGATGGGGAAGGTCTGCGACGTGACGAATGTGGGGCCGCTGCTGACCTTGGCAAATCGGCTTTCCCTGAAGCAGGCGGAAGGGGATCTCCTAAGTTTTATCCGAATCAAGGGGACAGGTTCGGCAGAGGAATTCTTTGGGATTCTGAATGCCATGATGGCGACTAAGGAGGAACCTTCCCATGAAGCTGTGGGATCAGATATGGATGGAGGGGAAGGTACTGTTACTCCCCCTTCCAGTTCCGGCAACACCCGAGAAATTAAAGGGAATGGAAGGGATGGTGAGGCTCCCCCGGATATAAAGGAGAAGCATGACAAGTGAGAATAAATTTTTGTTTCCGGAAATTCTATCAAATAAACTCGCAGCGTTGTCAGTTTGTATATATTAGAGAGGTGTCAGCACTACATGAAATGCTTCCAGTAACTTAGTAATATTATGTAATTGCAGACTCTTCGTATTTTTCATAATCAATTTTTTGTACTCCTTTCAAGTTATTTAGTATCACTCTTTGCTCTTTTACAAACTGATGATTTTTTTTTTTTGCAAATTACTAAATTAAACTGATGTATTTCCCTATGTTTAACAGAATGTGTGCTGAAAAGTTAATTAAGTTGCAGGATCAAATAAATTACATTATAAGACGATATCTATTTCCTTTTGATATTGTGTGTTGAGTTTTAGTTTCTGTTGCCATAATTGTTCATTGTATGCTGTGCTGGGACTACTCGTCTAGTTGGATTATGAAATTAGTTGGTAGTTTTTAATTGGGAATTGGGAAGTATATAGCGAATAGCGACATGCATTTTGACAGGCATCATCATCAGATTCATGATACGATCATCCTTCTCATGTCCCAGCTTTTAACAAGTCATCTTTCATGTCTTTATACTTGTCTTTATACTTGTGCGACGACTGTGATGTGAACAGTATGAACAGGGTCAAATTAACAAAGCTTTACATTTATGGAAATAAAAAATCGTTCTTGCAGAGAAATCTTTTGTACAGTGCATCAGCTCGGTTATCCATGTCAGCTAATCACTGAGGAGTGCATCACTGTACACTCTATCCTTTTGGCCGAAAATATCCTCAGCTCGGTTTCTATTCCTATAATCCCTAATCTATATAATTATATGCGATAATATGTGCCTACGATTTTTGCATTGCAAATAATGCATAATCCTATCCATTTCTCATATAAAGACATGCTTGCCAAAATCTGAGATGGACATGGTTTAAGAATGAAGCTATTTTACTTTAATGTTCCATTTCCATTTCTGCATTCCCTCCTGTTCTACTCTCTTCTGTTGTCGTTGTCGGCATTTCTTTCTTGTTTTTCCTAAACGCAGACAGGCCAAGGAAGAGGACTTAGTTGAAGTTAACAAACTATTTAAGAAAAGATTTAAGGTTGAATTTTAAATTGACAATTGGAGGTGCTCATTAGCATAATATTAAAATCTGGGAAAATAGATATGGCTTCTAATCCAAATCAAAAGAGCCCTGCTACTGAAGTGGAGGAAATAACCTTATCCTCCGACTCCGAGGTTGAGGAAAGGAATGAAATGAATTTGACCGAGGACAGTGGGTCAAGTTCACCCCCAACCCCGCCTCTGCCCAGCAGATCCCAAAACATTGAAATGGTGATGGTCGAAGAAGAAGCGTCGTCCCCTCCAGCGGCCAATATTGCCACCGCAGTGTTTGGGGGTGCCAGCCCCAGAGCTTCAACATCCATGAAGGTGGCACTATCTTCCTCCATGGGATCCCTCTCCTTTGCCGAACTCCGAGCCAAGGTCACCCAACTGGAGGAATCCGAAAGGGCTGCCAAGGCCAAATTAAAAATCTGCGAAGCGGAAAACGCCCAAATGGTAGCCGACTCCCAAACCAAGTTGGCCGATCTAACGGAACGCCTCCAAGAGTCGGAGCGGAAGAACTTGGAGTTGGAGGAAGATTCCACAGCAAAAGTTGAAGGTTTAAAGGATGAGCTCCAGCAACTTTGGAGTCATCTGACGACCATCTTGGAACGCTCCGATATGGACAGGGGTGAAGTGGCAGGGGCGGCATCCGAAGAAAAGGATGTCCTTTCACAAGTCAACCAAACCATAGCCAAGTTGGAAGCGGAGTGGGATGCCAACGCTGCGGAAGCTAAGAAGGAGACCGAGCAGCTTCAAATGGATGTACAGAGGACCAATGCGATGGTCCACCAGGTCATCCAAATGTTGAATGATGACGAGGGTGAGGATCAGGATGACGAGAACGGTGACCCTCAAAGGATGGAAGTTGAACAGGAGTAAATATTAATCAGGTAAATATCCCATATTCCCATACCTCACATGCTCTTGGCAAATAAGGTTTATTTTTTTAAATGCCAGTTATAATTAAGAGATTGGACTATATTTTATTATTTCAGGTTCAGTAGGTCACCCTCTCATTCAGCCAGTGTCACGGGCCTTCCACACTGCTACAATGTCATCCTCTGTCAAAAAATCCATGAAGAAGGCGAACGAATTTCCAGATTTAAAATTGGACTTATGATAATATGTCAATTTAATGATTGCAGAATATAATTTACTGATGGTCATGTATATAATTTGCAAATTCCTCTGAACCTCTGATTTTTACCACATGACTATAATATGCATAAACATAATGAAAGGAGTTGATTAAAAATATAAAATGTTTTTAAATTTTAATTTCCACACGCAAATATTTGCATCGTTTAGCATAAGTCATATAAACCTGTGTCCATGCAACTCGTCAGGACTTTATTTTCATGTAACCCCAAATAATTACTAAAACGCATAATTCGTCATTCAACAAATACGTATTTGTATCATTCCATGACCTCTTTTGATTTAACAAAATATTTTCGATACTATAAAGAATGCGTATTGATCTGCAAAGTTTACGTCGATGCATTTTTAGTCATAAATAAAAATTCGCCAGTAAAATATAAATATTACAGTCCTTACGTAAAACATGTCTAATTGTAAGAAGTAAGGAGCATCCAGCCACTGTCCCATTAAACTTTAATTCCAATGTTTTTGCTGCAACATTTTTTGACTCCATAAAAATATAGGAGGTAGGTATATTTCAAATAAATGCAAAATAACATATTGTAACTCACATTGGTTATGTATTTTCAATTAAAAGAATGATCCATGATCATATCATGTAAAGATGTCCGAGGGAAGGAATTGTAAAATAGAAAGAAATGTGAATCCGTGGCATGGAATGTTTCTCTATTCTACATCATTTTTGCTGATTATGAGTTGGGGTGAAATGAAAGAAGCATTTAAAAATAATTGACATACGCAAACGGCAAAGGTTCCAGATTATGGTCTATGCATGACATTGAACGAGAAAGACATGACATGATAAGATATACATACTACGCAAATACCGTAAAATGAAATATTGGCTACTGGCTTCAGTTATCAAGAACTTGGAAAGGAGGATAAATAAAATAAAATTTAAAAAATCTCACACATGAACCGAAAATGACAAGAAAATATTTATACTTTTTTATATTTTTATTTTAATCTTCGCCGCAGCTTTCTTCCCACATTTTTTTTTAGCAACATGGGAACATTTAGTATTTATGGAAGCGAGTTAAATAGAAACTTGTCGATAGGCTCAGTTAAGACAATTTCATAGGCCATTCCTTCAAGAAAGACAAATAATCCATTTCATATGAGTAAGTGGATATTTACTCAAAGTGGGATGTCATCAACTCTCTCACTTCTTGTTAGTGGAATGGGAACATGGGTTGGAGTTGGAAATGAAACTTCATTTCCTTCCGGTGTTCGATGTCTCAACGGCGGTGGATGAGAATTAACGACCAGACCTTGCAGACTTTCCCTTGGCCCTTTTCCTTTTCGGGGGAGGAGGTAAAGCTACCAGCACCTTGTACATGGGCCAGTCTGAATTTGAGGAGTGATCGGAATCGTCGTCGCTGTCATCGGTATAAGTTGGCCTGGAGGACGCCCTGGTCAATGGCACTGGTCTGGGCTGAGTAGACTTCGCAGACCTGCAAAGACAACAACAAGAAATCATACATAAAGTTAGTTATTTAATTGGAGTTATTTAAAAGTTAGTAAGGAGCAAGTACATTAATTTAATTCTGTAATATTTTATTGAGTTATATCTGATTAGCTTGACTTACTCTTTCTTTGGGCGGCCGGGCCCCCGCTTTTTGGGCTTCTCCACCGGTTTCACAGCGGTTGTTGGACGATTCTTACATTTCCGATTAGGTAGCTTGCGAGCTGGGACACCGCCCCGCTTTCTCTTTTTGGGTGTCTCCGCTAAGTCCACTCCAGTTGCTTGGCCCTGGCCACACCTTCGCTTGGGCGTCTCACGCACTTCCACAGAAGCATCTGAAACCAGAAGGAAAAAAACAATGCAATGATTAGGTTCATATTTTAATCTTGACAATGAAAGGAGGAAAACATGAGGGAATCATTTTAAATAATCCAAATCAATAACTTACCAGTTTTGGTGGAGGTCATAATTTTAGGAATGTCTGAAATCCTGTCAAGCAGTTCCTTCTGAGCACTGTCCATGCTCTCGAATTTAGCCAGGGCGACTTGCTGCCATCCCGAAAACTGGGTCCTAATCTTGGCCATCTCCGTGATGAGGGATTGGTCACGCTTGGAAGCGGACTCGGATTCTGAGGCAAGTGAGTCAGTGAACTCCTTCACCAGAACATTCACCTCTTGCCTAAGCTCCTTCTCCATTTGCTCAGTAGTCACAGTCAAGGGGCTCTGGGATTGTCCCAGCTCAGTTCTACCGGAACTGTTGGCTCCTTGGGATCCCCGGGGGGAAATCTCATCATTGTCCTCAGAATCAGACAAAGTGATGACCTCTGGGGCAGGGCGAGCACCCACCTCTGAGCTTACCTCTCCATGCTTGAGCATGCGCATGTCGGATTTAGCTTTGGAGGTGGGCAACATATATTCCAGAATTTGGAAATGTTATGCGGGGCAAAGTGAAAGTCGGTTGAAGGTTTCTCTCGTTAACTTGACAGTTCAGAATTTTTCAGTGATGATAATTCTAGTCCCGGTCAAGGAAGACAGGAGAGGAGAGACCAATGTGATCCGTGATCGGTCAGTGGAACCGTCAACCCAATTATGAGTTCTTTTGGCTCGCGTCGTCCCTTTTATAGTGTCGACCTTGGATGGGGGTAACTGAAAATGGCATGCGCCATTGGATTAAGAAAGCCTTTGTTCCAGGATGACCGAATTCGAACCAGGTTTATGTAGGAATTGGATACGTGATGTTCAACTAGTTCCAAAGGTCAAAGATCAAAGATCGAAGATCGTTAATTATATTATCATTTGATAAGGTTCCTTGGTTGTTCCAAATTACCTTGGCGATATGATGAATTATGAATTTTGAACAATGCATAAATAAAATGTGACTCGAGTAAAAACTCAAGCGACCTGACGAGACAACTCGAGTCATTCCAATTGTGCCGAGAAGGTGCTTTCAATTCCAATATCATGTAATATCAGGACTTCCAAAATCTGGAAGAAACTCGAATAACCAAATGCATTTGTACAACACGAGATTTACTGAGCTGCTGCTTTGTCAACATTCCAAGCTCGAGATCCTGCAAATATGTTTCAGTTCATTGTCATTACTATCTCTAATTCATTTATTTTCAGATTGAATTCCTGGCAGCGAGTGCAGTAATCTTATAGGTAGACAATAAAAGAGATCTAAAAAAACAACCTGCTTGTGTGTAAATATCATTTTGCATAATTTATTAAGTTGTGTAGCATATTCGTGTCCGAATTTATTTATAATCATGCTCAGATCATGCCAATAATTTTAGATTTCTTTCGATTTTGATTTCCGATTCTCATTTTGCCCCATATAATTTTAACCATTTTCAACGACGTATCATCAACGCATCGACAGCTCCGCTTCACATGCACATCACCACTGACGCACATCCATCGCAAGAAGATCAAGGATGAGGATCAAGATGAAATTGAGATTATCTTGAGAAATTCCTTAATTTTTATAAATGCAAAATAATTAAAATGACTTGTTGTGATGCATCTGCCTATTTTTCAAGTAAAATACTTTTCATGGCCCAACCCTACTTGCAAGTCTGAAAGACATGGGAGGGGGGACAAAGAAAAACAGTTTGAGTGACAAAAAATAATTCCATATCATATCCCATCACTCCTTTTTAATATTACATAATATAATCTCTCCTCTGCGTAGCTATAGCTGCATCGTTCTATTTATCCATTCTTCAACAACCTTAGATATGGTTTGGTTATGCACATAAATTGATGTCTAATATGCAATTTGTTTTATTTCTCACTGCATGAGAGCTGGCATCGGGTAACCAAGTTATCAAAGTTTAAAGTTAAGTTGACACTACTGAAATAGGAAAGATGATGATTTGATGAGTGAATCATATCGTTTATAGGTATTTACTTTTTGTTTGAGAGAGGCTGAATAAAATAATGCAATGTGACGACAGGTATTGCTGGGGGTAAGCAGGCTTACGACAATGCATGGACTTACAACAACATCCATGAATGAATCCTGACAAGACAATGCCAATATATTTATACAATATAATTTCAACAAATGAACAAGAATACGGGAAGGGGTAATCTGCGAAATATTTTGAGCTCCCCATTTCCCCTTCGACAGAGAGTAGACAAGGATGATCAAGTAACGTTTGGTAGTTTACTAAATTTATAATTGTTTTTGTCCAAGTATGAAAATAAAAATGAACGATGTCCCTACAAAAGTAAATTATAAGTCAGGTCGTTTTCTCCTAATGTGAACTTTTGTGGATCAAGCCATAAGAAGTATTATACATAATTTATAAAACAACACCATTGAAACTGAGAGAGAGATGAAATTGAGATCACCATGACTCATGATCCATGAGAAATTCCTAAAGTTTTGTAAATGCAAAATACCTAAAAATGACTTATTTTCCCCCTGTCATGATGCATCTGTCTATTTTTAAAGTAAATTTCTTTAACCTAATTGCAAGTGTGATGGACATGAGAGGGGACGAAGAGAAACAGTTAGAGGGACAAAAAAAATAATTCCAGATCATATCACATCACATCCCTCATTTTCTATAATAATATAACCCTCCTAGATATAGCTGCTTCGTTCTAGTTATCAATTCTTCAACT
>JAQIXQ010002170.1:0-11449 GCA_034700485.1 Pseudosinella alba | reverse complement strand
ACAATTAGTCCTTTGCAAAATTAACATATAAAATAGAATGCAATTTATTTTTGCCTATTCCTTTTCAGATCATGTCAATTTTAAAGAGAGAGATTTTCAGCGAGCATTCAGGATTTGTAGCAATTCATTACAAAAAGTGAAGAAAAGATTAGGAGGATAATATTTTGCCTAAAGTTATATAACTACCTAGATCTATCTCAATGGGCTAAAGTGATATGTTCCCAATCAGCAACTTTGCTACTTGGGAAAAGAAATAAATGTTTGCTTCCATTCACCTTATCATTAAACTATCTTTATCACGAACAGTCTGGATCATTACAGTCTGCAAGATAAACACATGCACATAAAACGATAATATGAGATGAGATGACCTTGCCTCTTCAACTAGAATGTCAGTGTCAAATAGGTACCAGCCAATATGATATCTGCCCAGTTCCACTTTACTAATTGTGAGCAATTTAGTTCAAATAAGATAAGGTTTGCTATTTGTATGCATTTGATATATTTTACGTTCATACAAAGTTGAAAAATCAAACTGTCTGCCATGCCTCATTTAGTCTTGTCGGTTGGTAGTCAGTCAGTCTTTTAGCTAAATATATCACTCATTACGTCAGAATTTTAATAAACCATCTGCTTCAGCTCTTAAAAAATATTGTTTTATTGCTGTATGAAGAATGGGACAAGGGTTTTGCTTGCAAAGCAGGTTTGTTACATGCATAGTTAGTTCATTAGAATTGTTTTCAATTTGTCATCCGTTGCCCCATCTGCATTTAGACTATTCTATTGCAAAAATGAAAATAAAATCGAAACTGAAGTAAACGAAAAGTATCAATGCAGATACTGATCAGTTTTGTAATGCAACGTTTGCAACTAACTATACTAATTGTAAATGAGAATTTAATTTTAGGTAAGATTCTTAGAATATTGGCTACTAAAGTTAGTTTTAAAATTGTCCAGTTAAGTCACAAAAATTTTAATACTGAAAGAGAAACGTCGGAAATGAGCATTATAGCTGAATAGACGTATTTATTTTATTTTTTCTTTAAATATCTTAATCTTTAGATTATTGTACTGAAAATAAATGTTAATGTAAGCTGCAAATCTGCGTTCGTTTACTTTCTTTGCATTCTTGAGAATGGAAAATGAGAATAGTTAAAAATAACGAGCGAAGCATAATTGAGTACGTTCATTCATTCATTTGTCATGTACTCACTGACTGACATTAATCCGTCTTACAGACGGCGATAATGTGGAAGCAAACGTTGAGCAACATTAAAAAACGTTGGCTAATTGTACTTCCACTCTTGGCTTCACCAAATTGAGGTAGTTCACTTTTTACAGTTACAACCGACTAACCATCTCGCAGAAGTAATATCTTTTATTAGATGAATGCTCAACAGTCAAAATGTAGTTTTACTTTATACGAATGGAATGTGGGGATTAAAACAACATTAGCTTTTAGTGGCCCCGCATTGCCAATAATTTCGAAGCCTTTTTATATTGGGATTAACGAAAGAGAACTGGTCAACGTGACTATGTCATAGTTATACTGCACGGCTCCATGGAGCAATTATGAAATTTTATAGACCTATTTGCATTGGGAAAAAATAACTCCATAATTTCATTCTTGTGTTTAGACATTAACGACACTTTTCCGGCAGGAAAGTAATGTTTCTCTTCTAATCTACACCAGCCGTCAACCTATTAAATAATAATGTCTCAAAAAATCTTTAAAAGAGATATGGGCGCAGAGACTAGGTAATTAACGGGTATATTCATACAAATCCTAACTGAACTACGTCTATTTTTCCCTTTATGCCAACGAAAATGCACGCACAGTTGTAATTTTTGACAGCACAAATTATGTCATCGGTAGTAATGATTATTTAAAAAAAAATATATATAAATATCTGGAGGATGATATTTGAAGGGAAACTTTTCTTCACATGAATGGAAACTCATAAAAATTAATCAATCAATCAATTTGGCACAGATCTTCAACTTATAAATATATTCTAATTACAAATTACATCACAATTAAACTACCTATTCAACAATAGCAAAAGTCAAATTATGCGTGTCCCAAAGGGCCAAGATGTATAGGTGAAGGTCAGCAACAAATCCCTTAAAATGCAAAAACATGTACATAAATCAGTTCACGCATTGTATGTAAAAGCATCCCAAATTTATGTCACGCAATAATGCAACAGCATCTTCAAAAGCATTTCCTGGAAATGCTGGCATCGGCTAGGCGGGCTTCAATATTTCAATTCAACTCTGCTCAAAGAAATACCTAAAATCATGTTCATAAAATAGGTATACCGAGCTATGCCTAGGTACTTGTATGAAAGCTCTTCTCCGAACATCAAAAGTGCATATTTGCTTTCACGTCATCAACAGAACAATGAGCATCTTTATCCTTACAAAAAATACAAAACAATGATTGCATCTCTTTCTGTTAGATCAGATCCTCCAGACCAACATCCGATTCGACGCTAACCAAACTAACACTTGAATGGACGGAATCCACCTAACAATTTGCCCTTGAATAGTGCAGTGGAAGTACCTAAATCATAGGCATCCACTTTCTTTGAAAACCGTTTAAGATTTCACTTTCTACAAAAATACAGATACTTCAAATATAAAAAAGAAATTGGAGGGATTTTTGGGCAAAGATGTTTTTGAAGGAAAAATGACGCATTCTTTGACTTCCCTATTCCTAGTTGATGTAAGGTTGTTAAAGTAGCATTATTTTGGGAGGCCAGGCAGTGCATGTAGTTTCAGTATAGTATCTATAACATCCCCATCCCATCCCATCCCCTAAAATTGTTCATCTCTCCCCTTTTTGGCATTTTTCATCTTTCATCTCTTCCCTACCATCCCAACCCAACTCCGTTCCCGTGTTTTGAAATACGGGAACAAAATATATGAGAAGGGAATATGCTTGTTTTTGTGACGAAGATGACTATTCCTGTGAAAACTGGGTTGGGGTGAATTTATCCGAATTGGTTCCTGTGTCTGCTCCAAAGCCTTTAACATGCACTGGTAGATTTTTAAGGGTGAATTTTTTCCCTGACTGATGGTGCTGCATAATGATGATGACAGTTTGCGACGATGATCTGATCCCGTGGAATGGGGAATATGGCATAATGGATAAAATAATAATGTCTCCCTTTATGATTTCTCATGTGAACGGAAAGTGTGCATATGGAAAGTGGTCTGGTGGTGGTGGTACCCTTCCTGCTCAACTTTTTTTTTTTGGGAGCAAGTTGACGAAGAAGCTTTCAGAATTTTGCTCCAGCTCCAGCTTTACAGGATTTTGAACAAAGGATGCTGATCAGAAACGGGTAGGGTAGGTTGTTAGGGTCAATGTTGGATGCTGCGGATTCATGGAAAGAGCAGGAGGGGATAAGACCATGAAAAATATGGCTGTGATGTGAAGTAAGTTGGTAAAAGTGAAACATTGGGTATTGGGTAAGGATGTATATGGCGAAAAAGGGAAATATATTATAGCATGTTAAATTTTAGATTGTTTTGTACGATACAATTCAATATAGTATAACATGAATGCATTTTTGGAGTGAGAGGAGGGAGAGAGGGAGATCCTGATGAGGGATGGTTTGTCCCAGTCCGAGTTAAGCATTTTATTTTCCAGTTGGGCTATCATCATCGTCGCCGTGAGGAAAAAATGCGACTTTTTGGTACATTGGAAAGTATCTATGCTTTATGGAAAAGATTTAATATGAAATATGCAATGCTTAACTTTTTTATTGGAATAACTCATGAGAGGGTGCAATATGGTTTTGGTATTTTAGAATGCTTTGGATTAGTGCTCACGAAAGTTATAACTTAAGTTATGAGATGAGATGACATTAAAAAGTAGGTGAAATACAAGCCTTGTTTTAACGGCTAAAAAATATTTAATAAAAAATATGAGCCTACAAGGATTAAAAGATTAATCGTTTAGATTTGATTATGATTATTTCGCTTACCAATTTAAATTATGTACCATAATATTATTCAATTTGATCATGGAAGTAATCCACCAAACAAAGACAAAGTATTGATGATTGTGTTAATGTCTCATTTTAAGTAAGAAGTAAAATGAAAAGGTAAGGCAAGACAGGAAGCATGTAAAAATCCTGATGTACCACAATTTATACAAAATGCAAAACATAAACGAAAAATCTACAAGGACATGAGACAAAGAACGAAACTTGAGCGAGAAGAAGGGTCGACCTCATTCGTCTCTCCCTCTCTCTGGCATCTAACCACCAACCAGAAATTTCTTGGAATGGAGAGGACGGTCAAGGTTACTTTTGGCCATTTATTGTTATCATTTTTGAACCGTGACGAATTATTTTGTGGTATATTGTGTTGATGTACACTCTTCCAAATTGCTAAAAGTTTGGGTAAAATGATGGATGAGAAAGTAACACATGTATAGATATGAAATTAATGTTCGTTGCGGAAACACAAATTAAATGTAATTATAGGACCCTTTTGACTGATACACGAATCTAATTACTTTTTTTTTTGCTGATTTGTAAAATTACTGACGAGGAGCAATTATTTAGTTTGGTTGGGTATCATACAAACTATGCAACTGATAAAATGATAACTTTTGGGAAATAAAAAAAGGAAAATGGTTAATATGAATATTTATTTGGTTCAATGCAATATAATAATTAGCCTGTTAATTAAGGAAAAGGGTTCATAAAACGTAATTCATATTTACATAGGAGCTATTGTCTTTTGTATCAGCCTATTTTGTTCCCATCTATCTCTCTTCTAATTTCAAAAATAAATTTGCCTAGCTATCTGGGTTTGGATTTGTAGATGAATTACAAAATGCAAACCGATGCAGATTAAGGCTTTATAAAAAAATTCCTCCATCTAATTACTATACTGGCAATAATTTGGTTACAAAATTGCAATCCAAATGATATGATAAAGAAGATGATACACGCTTTTTTCTCCTTCTCAACCACGAGTCAACTAGGTTTTCTCCTTCCAACCCTGAAATTTAAGACACACCTTAGACAAACGCACAGGTAACTAACCTCTTCATCATTGACTCATACAGTGAATAACATGTTTTACCGATGTTGTGTCAGCTCACTGTCAGCTTAATACAGGACATTTGGCTATCAAATCGCCGGCGCACCAAATTATTTGAAAAAGTAATTCTTCTCTAGATAATCTGACGCATAGATAATTTGCTAGCGTACTGGAATGCAACTGTTGTGCGTAATCGTATGTAATGAACAGAATAATACGGCATGGAATAGCATGATATAACTTGATCATTTGTCAGACACCAATTGCGAAACCGAAGCATAAGTGGGTTTTGATCTATCAAGTTTTCATACCCGGTTACCTCACTTTCGCCATGTATAATTTCAATAATTTAGCTCAGCAATGCACTTATACTATACGAGCTTCCTTTGTTTTACTCGGACTCGAATAAATTGCAAAAGAGCCAAACGAGGCATTATCATCACGTCATCTTCATCATCACAGTCCGCCGAAATGACTCTGTCTGGTCATCTTCATTTTATTATAAAAAAAAGAAATTCTACAGCAAGAGAGGTGAAGGCGACTATAACACGAGCAGAAACATGTCAGTAAAAAAGCCAACTGCCAGCCTGCCACAATTGCAATGAAAGTGTTAATACCGCTATGACAAGCGTCTTCTTCGGTGGCATGGTGGTATTAATCCAGCTCATTCTCATGGGTATAAAACTACCATGATATGATATCATGGCATGGGCACTGCCCTTGGCTTTGGCTTTTCTGCTTGCTCATTTTGCGTCCATGTTCTCCTTTGTCAATGGCCTTCTTGGAATTTCCTTTGTCTCATGTTATGCTGAACATGAGCGAAAAACGCGTTGAGCTGCACTTCTGCACTGTAGTAAAACCGGCTTTTATCTGGCTGAGCCTGCGACGAGACGACAACAGTTAATCGAGTTTTGTTCAGCCAAATTGTCGGAAAAGGGAATAGGTATCTAATCTGGGAATTTAGTACTATAACGGATTAACATTAGTTTGGACTAACGAGCCTAACTACCTGTTTTCACTTTTATGCCTTCATTTCGGGGAAAGGAAATAATGCACCGGATTCTGGATTGGAATTGGAGAAAAAATGGAAATATAATCATTTAGTCCGAAACTCTGAATGAAGTTGATCGGTAACTGGTTGGTGGAATAGTTTTTTAGAAGAATGGGATTACGTGTACATGAATGCAGGTAGTTGGCATTCTGGAAAGCAAATTCCTGGAGTTCCTGCCCGGCATTCTCACGGTGTGGTGGTGGGTGGACAGGAAGAAAAATGAGTCATATTAGACCATCTCTGATGCATTGTAGTTTTTGCTGGTGACTGGACTTGTTGACTTGGTCATGCAATTCACTTGATATAAAAATGGCAATGAACTAGGAATGCCGAGCCGATGTTCATTTACCTCGGCTCCATTTCAAGGAATTTATCTTTGTCTCAACCTGAAATACAAATTTTTGCATGCGGTGGACAAAAATGTTAATCCTTTCAATGATCCAACCCGTGTCATACGTAATATGGATATGGATAACTGTAAAAATTAATGCATATAATGAACTGATCGTAAATTCTGAAAATAAACACGAAATGCATCTTATTGCCAAGTTCTTCCATTTTTTGTCGTCTCTTTGTCAAATTGATGAAGCCCGTTCCAATATCATTAACTTTTTTTATATATTTCTACAGAGCAAAAATTCTAAAAGGACAACGAAGCATGGTATGACTTTGTTCAAGGTACTTGCTCTAGTCCAAATCAAACCTTGAAAGATAGTGCACAAACTAGGTACATTGAGATTCATATCATCCCATATACTACCACCCCATCACTACCACCACAGACAATTTTCTTGAAAGAATATGACTACCTCACAATTGTACTTAAATTCATTGCGCAACAAAGAAATCAGCAGCAGCCTCCCTCGTCCCTCCTGATTCCATTTTCCAAGAAAGGTCTTTCCACTCTCAGCAACCAGTCAAGGCCTTTTCTAGTTCATCCATTTGACCTAGCAACACATTAGCAAAGGCAAAATCCTGAGATTCATCATATCATCATGGCAAGACTGACACCGACATCACTCCACTCCGGCACTGCACTGGAGTTTCAGAGACAATACAGAACAGAGGAATGATTATCGACATGAATTTCTACATCCATACATGCATACCTATATATTTACAGGAGACACGATTTGTTGTAGGTACCAAAACAATTTTCGGAGTTCTGAAGGTCTCCCTGATCCCCTTCGAGCATTCTATATTGGATTGCATCTTCTATCATTCTGCATATCTAGTCTTGAAAACAACCCCTTCATCAATTCGCCCTTCATTTCATTCCCAACCAGGTTCAGATATATCCCCAGTGCCATTTTCCACATATTATCATTCATTTCATTCGTTCTCGATAGTTGTTTTTCTTATTGATGTCCCCCTGCAGTTGGCTCTGATGGCTTTATGGATGTTGTCAGGAGGTTACATGGAACATGGAGGAAAAATTCTTGTCCTCCGAAACAAAGGATATTTTTACAAACAACAACCAAACTGGGTTGTCTTATTCATCCCCTTCGGTTTTCGACAATGCATTTTTCTATTCAAATTATAAACTCATCTTGTTCACTACATGCACATAAGTATATGTTCACCATTTTTAGCTTTGTCCATCTGCTCCTGCTCCCCTGGAATAAATGAATAAAAAGATTTTTGATTTGTAGCATTTGGTGTATTGTTGCCAAATGGAAATAAAATGCAGGCTGCATCTGCATCCATCCAAATTATTTTCACATTTGCTCTCTGCTGTGCTGTTATTGTTTTTAAAACCGGATTTGGGAAAATAAATCTCGTTCCGGCTCTGGAGCAAATTGGGATTATGAGACTAATTTGAATTCGGGTTTTTTACGATGTTATTCCTATTGATATTGTCAACCCATCAAATGCAAATTACAGTATCTACAGACTACAGATGCATGGAATTCATTGTTTGTAAAGAAGCTTTAATTGAATTATTAGCTTTCGTATGTATAGTTTGGGATTGCAGATTTTTTAAAGCGGAGTACTCGATTGCTGCATTAAAATATCCCCGAATGATGTTTGAACGATCTAATGACATTATTCATTGATGTATGTATTAATACTTACAGTACCCAAAAGTACAGTTCTGTTCTAGCTCCACATGCGAGATATTGATTACCTTACCACAGCACGTTCTGGAATAGCTTTTTTTTAAAACACGACAGTTAGTTAGGCTTTAAAGTTTAAATGTAATTAAAAATCTTACTTTCTAAATTGAGAGGGGAGTGGATGGTGTGTGCATTCAATTGTAAATATCAATATACTAACTATCAAGGTTAGCGGTTGGGCCTGAAATTCGACTTTTTATACGTTTTCGAATACGACAACCGCTGATTGATCTGGAATATGACAACCGTCCCCCCTAATGAGCCTCCCAAAATTCACAAATGACAACCCTCTTCTGCCATCCCGGAAACCTTGGCCATTTAAGTCACCGAAGCTCCAACGAAAAATGCAGTAGCTACATGCGATTTTCACCATTCCATAGAGAATTTTCTGCTCTATCAGTTAGGACTAGGACTTTCTCCATTTTTTTTTATCAATATAGAATTAACCTTAAAATAAACGACCGTAAGAAGGTCCTCGATTATTTACAGAAAAGCAAAATAAAACAGCATCAGGTTATTAGGTATATTAATATTAAAATACTAATTTGAAAATCCTTGATTAATCATTACTAAAAAATATTATGTATTAGACTAGGCAGCCATAAGTCCACTGAACGCAAAAAAAGATCAAATCAAATAAAATTGGAATTAAGAGTAAAATTACACATATTATGAATGATAATCAACTATATTCAAATAGTTAATAAGGGACGGTACACATAACTATACAATTAAAATTAAATTATCCGCATATAGATTATAGATATTATTGAGTAATGATAGCCGACATTTAAGGTTGAGAGAAAAAAAAACTTTAAACGCAATTAAAAGTTAACTAACTACACGAAGTTCAAACTTCAAACTAACCAAACCAAACCAAACCACCCTATTGACCCTTCTAATTAAGATGAATTGCCAATTTGTCAAGATGACAACAAAAGACAAATGTACCGTACCGTGTCGGAATTTTGTCAGGACGTTTTTCTCATGTTACCCCTTCCGATGCCCTTCATCCTCGTTCACCCTACACCCAATCCATGAGTGACCGACGCTGACGATTGTTTCGTTTATGAATTTCTCATATGGCTTGAGTTTTAGTTTGAGCTTTTGTGCGAGCTAAGCATGATATTGAGAGCTTGAAATGATGAGTGGGAGTCAACCCATAATATCAATTGATTTAATCAAACTGAAATTTGGTCTAGGTCCCAGTTCTTGCAAAGAAATGAAGATTAATATGAGCACCGTCTGCTTCCTTCACAAGACCATGCCCCTCACCATCGTCAACTTTTGCCTATCCCAAACTGAAGGTCTCATCCTGTTTGGAAATTAACTTAATTCCCTCATTTTATATGACGAAACAGTAATTTTTTTTTTGAAAATGATGGGATGATTGCATACAAAAAAACAAGGGGGTTACAGAAGAATAATTTATTCCTTACTACGTCATAAATTCTTTATGGGACTACGTCAAAAATTGCAAATCTGACATACATGCAATTACTTATATTTACACAGATTTAAGCTGGCTTTTTAATAGACCGCATAAATTATGTACATTGTATATTGTAGTTTCTGTATTGAATTTATTTGGTTCATACATAATTTAAAGAGTGCGACATACGACAATAAGTAGTGACATTGTAATCCCATGTAAGTACCGGGCGAATTAAACATTAAGATGTATTCAGTCAGTGCTCGGTAATGATAATGACTATAGGGCGAGATAATATACATTTATGAGCATACAAATATGCACATATACATGTGCTTAAAAACGGGCAAAATATGCACTTAAATATGCATTTTTGAAATTAAAAATAAGATAATTTTGGGGGTTTACAAACCAATTTGCAGAGAATTTAAGTAATTAGGCGATTGTTTGGAGGAATTGCAAAATATTCGTTATTTTTGACGCTGTGACAAGCTATTTTATAACTGAGGTCCCTGTTAATATTTTGATAATTAATAATAATTTGATTATTAATAATAATTGAAATATTTTGATATAATTTGTTTTGAGATTTACAAGATATTTTTCAAAAAATATGCACTTATATGGGCTTAAAGACGTGAAATACATAAGTGCATATAAATATGCACTTAAAAAGCCGAAATATGTAAGTACATATGTAATATGCACTCAAAACCCGATTTTTATGTGAATCGCATGCATCCTAAATTTGGTTGACATCGGAGAAAGCACAAAAGATATGTAAATGCATATAATCTCGCCCCGTAATAATGACGAATCGATCGACCTTGCAAGCCAATGTTTCGTGTAAAAATGGGTAGATTGACAAGTATTTATAAATTCATAAGGTTTTTCATATTTTGCCTTTTTCATTCATATTTAATATATCATTTCGTGCCATTTTGCATAGTCGTTCGTAAATAGGTGGAAATTAATTAATTCATACTGTTCATATGCAATTATTGTAGTTTTTTCAATGACATTTTAAAATAATAAAGTATTTTGAAAAGGATTCCAAAACAAAATCATTTCAAAAAGCTATAAAACCTTTTGGATTAAAATTCATAGTGTAAGTATATCTATTTTTTGCTGTATTTTGTTAAATCCAAATTTACACCATAAAAACGCGCTTTAAAAGTTCACATTCTACATATAGGGTTGTCCGTATATTTGGACGGGGTGAACCACTGCGATAGCTCCCTGAGATTTAGTCCAAATGACTTATGCCATAGCGCATTTGAAAATTTAGACTCTGGGATCCAAGAAATTAAAAACTCCAAAATCACAAATCGCCTTAATGACTCCCATTTTCCACGATACTTTTTTTCGTCCCAACTGGGTCGCGGGGGTGATATCCGGGCACAAAAAATTCGGATTTTCCCTTGTGACGGTCACTATCGATGGTCACCCGAGATTTTAGGGCCAGGTTGCCCATTTTGCATTTTGAAACTTTTCAAAATTACATTTTGAATAAAGCTTGAGATGGACTGGGTTATGAAGTGCATTTTTTCGGAGGTCATGTTGCACGTTCACTATGGAGCTACCCGAACCTTCATGATTGGTAAAATGCCCCATAAAGCAGTCCTGCTCATGCTGTGTCCAAATTCGATCTGTAAGGCATATTTTTCGAAGGCATAATGGACAACCTAGTCGCAAAATCTCGGCAGTGACCATCGATAGTGACCGCCACAAGGAAAAATCCGAATTTTTAGTGCCCGGATATCACCCCCGCGACCCAGTTGGGACGAA
>JAQIXQ010002169.1:0-11459 GCA_034700485.1 Pseudosinella alba | reverse complement strand
TATCCATTTCATGGAATGGCTTCCCGTTTGTTACCCTTTCATTCACTCACGTTATGATTGTGAGCAAACAAACAAGGAAAGTGCAAATAAATACCTATACCATATAAATAAATATGCTTATACAAATAGAAAGCTACTTTAAATCCAAATCTGCTAAAGAGAATGACAGCTAATAACAATCGTGAGACATGGATGTACCGAAAAAGTTTAAATACAACTTACTTTGTTCTTGTTCCGATTCTCTAACTAAACGGGGGACATGAAAAGTTTTCAAATAAACGTATATATAACAAATGCATTATGTTGCTCTGTCACGTATTTTCTCCCCCGAACTAGTTAATATTATGTAAGAGTGCATTTCATTTGCATATTGTAACTTTTTACCTTCTCATCTCGTCCGACTCAATTCTGGTGGTAGTTTCTTCTTATGTGCAATGTACAGTAATAAATGCATCTCAAGCTATGCATCTTTACCCCCATCCCAACTTTATCTTTTTCCCCTATTCCCGACTTTTATCCACCGTTTTAAATTTCAATGAGTTTAATCTCCCATTTTCTTCTCCACTCCAAATTCAATTCCCAAAGACGCTTCCTCGGCATTTTGGTTGTCGGTAAGTAGGATGCTTGGAATGGAAATGGGCAGGGGAGGAGATTCAAGACTTCTTAGGAATTCAAATTATGCACCGCACTGGAGCTTTGCAGTTAACGGGAAAATGATAATCTGTTTTAGAAAGACTAGATAAAAAAAATATAAGTAGACAGGATAAGAAAGGGAAAGCCGTTCATTCCAATTCCAACATCATCATCTTCATCCTCCGCCTCCAAACCAGTCCATGTCCAAGTCCATCCAACCCGGGAAAAATGTTCGGCATTGTGCAGCAATGCATGCATGAAACTGCAGGAATATGAGAGGGAAGACAAGGGAAAGAGAGGAAAGGGTTTTTCGGGTTACATAATCTAAGTATGTTATGTTGAATGTGTGTAGTGGATCGATATTTTGCAGCCATGCAGTCCAATTTCCCTCCACGACCCGACGAGTTCCTCTTTAAATTGAATGGTCTAGTTTTGCTGGTCTGGGGACGACGTGGAATTGTCATTGTCTTCTCCTTCTTATATGTGACCTATCAAAATATGACATGACAGGGCTTTCTCCACATGATATGATATGATCATGTTATGTATATTGCATGGGAAAACGCAAGGCTTAAGTGATTTGGATGATTTGGTTGACTACTGGCTACGCCTAGCATTCCAAGCCATACCAGGATGAGGATGACGATACTAAAAATCGATTTCCCTGAGAGGATTTAGCACTTGAGGATATTTAAAGGCGACAGACAAAGGAGTCCAAGTGTGACCTAAACCTCTCACCATAATATTTCCTTTTGGGGTGTGCTAATGAAAGCTCTAAAAACATCAGTGCAGCAGTAGACTTCTCTCTCCCATCCCATTTAAGTCGAGTCCCGGAAGTTTTAAAGGAATTTATAAATACAGCTAGAAGTGAGGGAAAAAGTTTCAGGGAAGAATTTTGCTTTTTGGAAACCGGGCCCAGCATTTCATTAAATACTTTCCCTTGCCTCCGTAGCTTAGCCTCCTCACTTAATCTATATATTTGACGTCAGGCGATGGTACGCACCGCCATAACTTTTCGATTCACTTAAGTTACCACCACCACCACCACCGCCACATACTACAATGTCCATGTCGGAGTTTAAGATAAGATGCTTTATTTCCCTCCTCATTTTACCGAGAACTAAAAACCTAAAACTAGGAGCCTAACTAGAAATAGGCTAGGCCCTCTCTCCTCTCTTCTCCCATTCCCATCTCGTTTTACTTACTCTTACTCTTACAATGTTAGTTTATTGCATGTGAGTAATTTCACTCCATGCTTTGTTCTCCGACGAGGAGGACGACTCCTCCACCACCATCCTTTCTGCCATTTCCACCACAATTTTCACTGAAAGTTAAAGATGAGCACATCTCGGAGGAGACCTAAAGTAATAAATCTGCGACTAAAAAAGAGGGCTAGGGAAGGAAAGAAGACAGCATGAAATTGTGCGGATATATATATGAGCTTTGTTAGTAGTAAGTTGAGAAATGCATTTTGGTCTGGCCTGCCCTGAGCTCAACTGTACATACCTAAGTAAGTTCCTCTATCTTTAATAATAATGGACTATATTAGATATATTATGTAGCATGTACCCTTTTTCTTATTTAAGCTAACTAACTCTAAGCTGGATGATGGAATGATGTTTAGTTTTTGTTAACTGGCTTGGTTTTGTCTGTTGCTGATAGGCTTTTTCCTAAGTCAAAAGTATAGCTCAAGTCATGGTGAAGAAGACCAGAGGAAAAAGCGTTGGTAAGTTAAGTACATACCTAAAAAAAAGTAAGTCTGGATGGACTGGACTGAATAGAACTGACTTATTATTCAGTAGGCCCAGTTGGCTTTGGCTTTGACTTTGGCTTTAAATTTTTTAAGTAGACTCCCAGATCCAGATCCTTCTCCCATTTTTAGAAGCAACTTCCCCGCTGTGGTTATCCCATATAACTTATATAACTATAACCATATTACATAACATAGCACACATGCCATTATTTATTACGTAATGTACATCCCCTCAGAATGAAAAAATGCAAATGACTCTAACTGGATGAATGGAATGTATCTGCATTACAAAGAAAAATGCTTGACAATGCTTCCTTCCTTCGCGATGGACGGAGGAGAGAAGTTGGAAGTGCGTTTTAGTTCCTACTGACTCATTTCCCTCCATATGGCCAGGAGAAGTAAGAAAGGAGAGGAGTAATTCAGTTCAGTCTACTTGTCTCGAATTGTTCCTGACTCCATTTATAAAGGAGGAAGTGGCATGACTTAAATGAATGAGCTGGGTTTTGTTCTCATGAACCAGAGACAATTAGTAAATGTACGAAATGGGAGCGTTAGGACAGGGCGGCTGACTGGCTTCGCTCAGGCCATGCATGCATGGACATGGACTTTCCCACCCTGAGAAAAAAGATGATAATATAAAACAGGCATAGTTAACTGGATTATTACGAAGCTGAATTGTTGTACTAAAATATCCGTCTGTCCGTCTGTCTGTGAGCGCTCTCCTGATTGGAATGAATTGTTCATCCATTTTCGTACTATTTTGCAAGTACTACTCCTCAGAAAAACATCTATCATTATTGTTCTATATTTCAACGCCATTGACAGATTCATGTATTTGTCGCGTATAGAAAATAAGACTAGATATGTTGACCGTCGTCCTATAATGTTCAACAGCATTGAATGTCTGATGTGATTTGTATGTTATTTATTTAACGTGCTCGCTGGGCACTGCCTGAATGAGCAAGCAATCAAGCAATGCCAAAATTTAAGTACATATTCCGGAGCAATCTCCTGCTGGCCAATTCTCAATCAGCTCCGTATTTACTATCGTTGTAAACTATTTATATAAAGGAAAACTATGCAAGTAAATGACAGAGTCCTACATTTTAACATTCCGTTAAAACCCTTCTTGCAAGATTCCAGTCCAGCTCCAGACCAGAGAGAAGAAAGAAGAAAAGAGTTTACAATTTCAATTCATTCATAATAATCGTATATATAAATATATATTTTTAATGAATAATGCATTGGCCAAGCAGCAGGGAAGGCGGAAAGAATAGTTTTGTACGGTAGCACTTCACCATATTCATATCCAGAGGACAGATTAAAAGGGTCATTTAAATAATAATTGAAAACAATCCTTTCAGCTTCTGGATCCAGTGCTTTTAGATTAGACAGAGTTAAAGATGAAAAGTGTAAAATATGTAAATTTATGTTTATTAGTGTTAGGCATGCTATATTTGGCTTTAGGCATAACAATAATGCTTTATTTTACTGGAGGAGTAAATGGTTATATTTTATATAATTAGGAGTAATGTAACAGTTATCATGAATGGCCCATTTTTTGCTTATTAAGGAGGGGGAACAAAAAATGAAACAAAAAGTATGCTTCTTTTGTACAGACATAAGACAAACAAGTTGCTTGGCCATGTTGGAGTAACTTCCTTGGAAGTCGTGAAGTTTTGCACATGACTTATCTTTAGATCAAAATCTTTTCGATTTAAAGTTTATATATGACCACATAGATTAATTAGATCCATTTTATCCGGTCAAAGCCCTTTTAATATGAAAGGTCACTTTGAACTTTTGGACAAGTTATCTTCACCACCTCAAGAAAGAATTTTCACTTGGAAGACTTTCCCTTCGACTTGGAGAGTTCTCTCAGCAGATCAGTTTGAGTTTGAAAAAATGAACTCTGTTATTAGTTTCCTCTCGTTTGAGTTACTGGTACAATGTAGTACCAACTTGGGCAACCCCTTTCCTTTCTATTTTAAGTGTTATTCTCCCAAACAATCTTAATCTTACTTCCCAAGAAGAAAGTCGGTCAGTCTCCTTCCTCCTTTCTTGCTGCTGGAAGCAGGATTACTGATCCTGCTGGCAATGGCAATAGCCATGCTCTGGCTGTTAGCCTTAAATGAAATGGATGATGCTGATGACGACGAGGATGATGCTGGCGGTGGTGGTGATGATGTGATGTAAGCTGATGATGCTGATGGTTGGGAGCCAAATAAAAAGGGTCTATTAACAGGGAACTGTTTGGTTGTGAGAATAACACGAAATTAGATCTGTTTCTTTGCTCCCTTTTCCCTTTCAACTCAACGCATGTTACTACCACCAAACTAATATAGCCTTACTCTTATTTCTCCCTACCTATGTACTTCCTCATGTGATGAGTTGAGATGATGAAGAAAAAACTACTCTCCAAGAAAAAAAAGTGAACTTGCCTCGTTTCATTCCGTGGAAGGGATAATTTGATGTGGAATGAATTTGCTGGGTTGGATTAGATCATCGAAGAAAGCTTATTCTATATAAAGTAGAAGTAGGAAGTTATTGGATTGGTTTGGTTTGGCATTGGTTGGTATTGGTACTTGGTAGGTAGGCTAGACAGACCAAGGAGAAAGTATTGGACGTAATTGTAATAGTAGATAGATTGACTCCCTCACTCAAGATAAGATGTTTCGATAGGATCGTGTCAGCAGAAAAAGTGCTGCCGGTAATTGGTAATCGAAACGGGTGGACTCGACTCTCTCCAAACATGGGAGAGAGTAGAATGCAGAATCATCTGACACTTTTTTCTTTAATTGAAGTTGCTCGGGGAAAGTAGACTTCCATCGTATCAAGTAACAGTACCTGTTTTCTGGTATATATTGGGAAAGTGGAGAAAAGAGTTCTTCCCTTTCGTTATGGTCATAATGTTGAAATGATCAATGCATGCTGCGGGTTTTTTGTACGTTATGACCGAATAACATGGTGAGCTCATTGCAATGTCATCAGTACCCAGTGAAATTGGAACATCTTCATTTTTTATAATTTAACTTCTTCCATTTCAGTTTCACCTTCACCAACCTCATCAAGCCATCTTTAGTTTCCATCCACAATAAAATGTAATGGCTTCTCTCATTTTGCTCTTCTGAAAAAAGTTTGCCATTCTTATTACGCCGCAGACAAACATATTAAAATGCCTAGAAAGGACCTTGAGTCAAATTGAAATGTAATTATGAAATGTTCCAATTACCTCTCTGCCAATATTATGGCGCTTCCGGTCCAATGATAATTTTCACTGATGGAACTGTTGGATCTGCTAATGGCTCATGTAGTAGCTCATAAGCGAAGTAAATGCTGTTAGCACAGTAGCAATCAGCAGAGAAAGTAAAATAATCTACAGGTGGAGAATTAATTGCATCTTCGTGAGAACTAATAAATCTTTCCTGGGAACGGAAGAAGCTAAAAAGTTAGGTTTTTTTAAATAGAATTTTAGAAGCTCCCAACCAGTTCCAGCCTATGCTAGTTTGGACTTGGGGAACATGTAAATGTCAGCAGTTGTTAGCCCGTGAAAGTAATCATTTCTAAACGAATGACTAACTAAGCAAATGAAGTAAAGTCGGAGTGTGAGTCAGAGTCACGGAAAAATTCCCACGAGTAGGGACGCGTAGCGAAAAAGGCATTAATCTAATGAGTTCACCCAGGAAGTCGGAGGAACCATTCATTACATAATTTACTATGGTATGGTCCCCCATCACCATCCACGGTACTGGAATTAACATCGATATATTTCTCCTTCCTGATTGGACGTGAACGGGAGTAAATCAGACTGAACTCATCGCTACCCAAATGAGAGTAGACAAAGTGAGGGCAAATAACATTGGAGAATTTTTTGCTAGGTTCTAATTAGCTCCAGCTCCAGCACGTGGAGAACACCAACTGGGTTTTTTATAATTCAAGGAGAAAATCAGGCGAAGTGTTTGGCCTTCGGAGGGAGGCGAGGGTAATTGTCTTCCTGGTACCCGCACATCATCACAATCGCCTCTTTATTTTTCCTTGTTTCAAAATTGTGTCCTATTTTGGGAGTAGGCTTTAAAAATTAACTTTAGAAGAAACTGTCTTCAAATATATATATCAAGTGAAATAGCAAGTAAGAAATAGCAAAATAGAAAAGAATTCCGGAAGATTGAATAGCCACCGGGCAATATCAATACCAGTAGGGAACACTGTCAATCCAGTTACTTGGAATGTTGCTTGGAATGAAATATATTGTCATTTTTCGTCGTGCGGGTTTCCAATTCCCGAGATGATGAGAACTCCAGGAAAATGAAGTAACTCTGCAAGTGCAAGTTTTTCCAATGCAAATACTACAATTCACCTACCTGAATAGGTATTTGCATATTATCCTCTTTACCTTGCCGTTTTTCTCTCGTCCTGTTCTCATTCCCATCTACCTATTTCACCGGGAAAGTTATTAAAGATATATGACAGTATACTTAGGTAGGTAGGTATATGGCATGTTCCACTCCACCAAGTGGAACTTCCGTAACTAGAACTTGAAAAGTTATATAAAATCAATTAGGAGGACTGAAAGGCTTTTTCTCTCTCTCTCTCTTCCCCGTCGTCATATGTCTTTCACTGCCTTGCTGAAATGAAAGTCTACCAAACCAACTCCCGACTCCTACTTCATTTTTCGGGCCTGGGGAACAAAATCCTTTCCTGAGTAACTAAAAACTAAAAGGTTCGAGATAAGTTCACACACACCCAACAAGCCCTTGGATGGATATTCCCAAAATGCCTGCACATATGTGCTATATGGTTCTACATGGTTTGCTTGTTGTCCTGTCTAGAATGAAGTTTGGGTTGGGTTGGGACGGGGGATTCATCTTCTTTTTACTTTGTTCCCTTTCTCCTCTCTTCCTTTCACATTGTCTGAGTGAGAATCTGAAATGAATATGTGCGCATATTTTAAGTTCAGGGAGGAAGAAAAGGTGCTTGGCCGGGGAGAGAGCTTTAGGTGACTTTAGAGGTGAGCCAGAGGTTCATTAGCTTAATGGAAATCACTTTCTTGTAATTATTACTCGTAGCTTAGGAGGGACTTGCTAGACGAAAGTCACCATCACCATCATCATCATACTTACTTCGTGCAGACAAGCATATAGGTAGTTTTCCTAAAGTATTTAGTGTACGGTCTTGGGCTGTCTTGTCTAGTCCTGTAAGAATGAGAGAGGATGAAAACTCTCTTGCGAGACAATCACGAGACAAAATTCTAAGAGCTGGTTAGAGATAAGTAAACTTATGAGATTCCATTATGACTTTGCCGACAGGACCAAGACCAAGACCACCTTACACTTCTGTGCATTGTGCCATTTTGTCAGCAAAAGTAAACTATTTAGAAATAGCTAGGTGTAGTCCTTTTTTGAAAGGAATAAAGTGCGTTCTGATGTGTTGTTAATTAATTTCCCTCTAGTCTCAGGATGACGGTGAAAGGAAACTGGTAAGGTCACAACTCACATCATATCACATCATCACAGGGAATAAAAGTAAAACTGGCAAAAATTCCTTCGCCGCTGCTGGGGACGTATGATATAACATGAGATAAAACATTTTATACGAAAGGGTTGCGATATGAACATACTGTCAGATTAAGAACAGGAACTCCCCAGCAAACTTACTTAATTCAACTTACCTAACCAATTCACATAACCTTACAAATAAATGTCACCATTATTACTGTTGACTGTTTTAAGTCACGCCATGTGACAAAATCAATACAATGCCGATCTAAAGAACGGTACACACCCAATCATAAATTTTTTAATCACATAAATGCTCTCAGACCTCCAAGCATTTATTGCCCTTACCTCCATGGCAGACCTTTCATTTAAGCGATGCTTTAAATTCAAAACACACATGCCTTAATAAGCATTATAAAAATAGAAGGGGAGTCAGCCCTATTATTAGCACTACAATAATTGCCACCATTGTCAACTCTCCAACCATTTAAACAAATCCATCCATATTCATTCTTTCAGTTGGGTATTTATGCTGCACTTTGTGGAAATGAGAAACGATCGCTTCAATCCACCACCCTGCTGCATGGTCGGTTCGATTGAGAACAAAAGACGAGGAATGAAATGCTGCACACATTGACATCGGCATATTTGGTATACCCTCCGAGAAAGTTTTTTTTTTCAGTATTTATTTATTTATGCACTCACTCACGCACGCATTCAATGAATGAATGCTTTCCATTCAGTCAAATATATTTTGCCGTTGCCCCTTCATTCACTGCGTAATTCACGTGAGATATGCATTAGTTCATTGTATGGAGTGAATTTAACCCTGGGCGATATCGGAATACGTAATAAAATTGGGAGAGAAAAAAAATTCTTGGTTGGGTTGGATTTTGTATTGAGATGGAGCTTCCCATATTCACTCATCTCATCATCCCCATCGACCTCATCATGATCAGCATCACCAGCAATGCGACAAAGAACAGACTCGGCAATGCAAGGCCAGCCGAAGGGGGAACAGTAATAAATATAAAGGGATGGATAATGCAATTCAAATAATTTTTGGAATGGAGTTCATGTTCCTGGCTAGATCCCTGGATCCAACTTCATCTTCAATTGCATTACTGGGATTCAACTTTCAGACTTCGGGGGAGAGCATTAACACTCACTCCATGTGCATTATCCTTGATTGCATTGTTTGTGCTCATTTGCTCCAACTATTTTCATTGGTTTCAGTGTGCAGTCTGCAATCTGCAACAAAATGCAATATGCATTGTTCGCATTGTATCGTCGTAAGTTAGAAATATTATTCGTAGAAAATGTACATGTATGGCGTCCTAAAGTATTTAGTTTTGATGCAGAATTTGAGATATGATATCAGATGACACTACAAACTTGTCATGGTGTGATATGAATTGGACGTAGACTTGGGTTGGAGATGAGATGGTGCATGGGCAATAATAGTGCTGATGATGGGATATGGCTTGGATGTGTAAGCTGTATAAATATTAGTTTCAGTTAGCTTCTCCCTCTATTATTCGAATTCGACCTTCCTTTCTCTCTCTTTATCATTTAGTTTTTTTTTGGGTTAGATCCGTTTCAAATTTATTGTTGCCTTTTGGATTTATACTTTGATACAGTAGCTAATATTTATTTCTCTCCTCTCTAGATAAAGAACAAAATGAAGAATAGAAATTAAGCATGGAACGGGAGAGAAATGAGAGAATACATTCATGGGCTCTTATTCTCATTTCACTCTCTCATGCTGAAAAATAAAAGCTGACTGGATGGAACAGAAAAGAGGAATGGAATGAGATGGGAATGAGAATGGGAGAGAAATGGATGGGTGGAAAATAATCTATAGTGATCTGATGGAGATGGAGACCGTAGATTAGGCCCTTCTAACTGTAGTCATACAATTGCAGATGAAGTTGGATTTGGATGATGTCCTATTATTGCACGCATTTTATACGCATAAAAGTTACAATGAGCCGTAACTAAAATACATGTACATGGGATTGGAAGTATATTTCTTCTATTCTCGGGCTCTGAAGCCGAAGCCCAGTTTAGGGAATTAGAGAAGCAGTTCATCTGACAGCTACAATTTACCGTGGGTGAGTGTGGAACGCTGGGTTGGCCATGGCCACTAGCTACAATAGTGAAACAATGGCTATTTCTGTTTCATTATTGCTTATGCCATGCCATGCCATGCCACATAAAGAAAAAAAAGTTGGAAGAATGAAATACTCTTCATTCTGAACTGAAGTTCAGAACAGTTAGAAGGATCCATACATTCATACAGTGAGAGGACGGCTTGCATGGACTTCCTTAAGTTTTGCCTGGTTGATCTAAGGCAATTCCGAAAGTCAGAATGAAGTCTACGGACAGGGAGAAGAAAAAGTGAAATATTCTCCCATCATGACCCAAAGCAGGCGGACTCTATTATTATTACTCAGATGGCCATGCCATGCATTCCATTCTTCATACAAGTAATGTGCTTAGCAGCCACTTTCTGAAAAGAAAAAGTGAAACTGTTACATAGAGCCTTATTTCCCGGTTCCCACACTATTTCTATTAGAACATTAAATTGCTTTGCGGGATGAGGAGGATTGAGATTGAGGAGGGTGACTGGGAGGAAGGAGGAATGGAATGGAAGAGAGAAGTCAAGAAGGAAAGATGATGTTGATGTTCTCACATGGTTTCCTATGGCTAATGTAATAATTTCTTATATTAGTGATGTTCAATTTGATATGAAGGGAGGGAGGAATTAGCAAAGGAAGGAGTCTGGGAGAAAGCTAGCATATTCCAGCTCACTCACATTTGCTGGGAAATATTGTGAAAGATGATGATTTGATGATTAGAATGGGTTCCCTTCTGCTTTCCTCAAGCTGCTACTGTTCCTTGCAAGGTTGGTGAAATGTTGAATAATATTTTATTACATAATTCTAGCATGTGGCCATTTCCACCAGTTTGCCGTTTCCAAAGATTTTCAATGAAATTAAACTTCGTCTCTGGTTTGGCTTGTGAACAGGAAGGAGTGGGGCCATTAATGGAATTAAGATCTTAAGACGGAGCATTTATGGAATATTAAGAACTTATACTTATATAAGTACAGCAATTGCTCTTTGGACGTACTCCATATCCATCCCTGGTCTTACTGTTATGAGCACTTTTGATAATGAGCCTGAGCCCACTTCGCTCATCTTTCATTTTAGATTTGACCTTCTTGGGAAAGCCAGGCAAAATTTTAAAGGAAGAATAATTTTATTTTAAAACGATCGGATCCTTTTGTGTTTTTGTCCGTTTACGAAAGGAACCGTTGCCCATTCGGGGTATATTGACTTTGAAGAGAAATTTTCTGGGAACTTGGGAAGATATCATGATCCCGCACGTTTCAATTACAATTTATATGAGAAATTGTGAAATTGACAGAAGCATAATTAACTCTAGAGTTGATGAAAGCTCACGTATTGCAAAGCTAAAAGGACATGAAATTTGAATCATCACCATCGGCCAATTGTGCATTTCAAAATGGAAATATTCCATTCTGAAATCGTATGCGAGGAGATTTACATTAC
>JAQIXQ010002168.1:0-11462 GCA_034700485.1 Pseudosinella alba | reverse complement strand
GGTCTCGAAAGCTTGAGCCAAATAAAAGTTTTTATTTTAGCAACAATCATGTGTACCGAAAATAACATGAATTATAATAATAATAGTATTATTCAACGAGCTTGATGGCTCTCTGGTTTCCCATTCCCACCTCCTGTGAGGCTGACAAAAAAGTCTCTTCTATATGCTTGGCACTGATTTATTTTTCGTAAATAGAGGATGATGATTAGTGTTTGTGAATGGGAAATGAGTAAGTGTGGGACCCTATTTTGCCTAACTGAAAGAATCTGAGAAAAATGGAGAAACGGAGGAAAGGAAGAGGTATTCATTCTATTCTATATTATGCAAGCATTTATTTTTAGGAGAAGTAAATTACATTATCCGTTAGCAAAACTTTCAACTGTGATGACGAGTAAAGGAGACGAGGGAAATGTCAGAGTCAGAAAAGCTTTAAAATGGTAACGTTACTTCAATGATGCTCATTCATTATCATTACTTGGTAATGTGCTTATTTGCCTGGTGGATATTTATTGTGATGTGAACCTGTCTCTTTTTTACGAGCACTTGAATTTGTCAATGCCGTAATATTGTCAAGCGTTGTCGCTCATCTAACTTCAAAATAAAAATAAAACTTAGATTGTGTAAAAGATTCTCACATTTACCTATTTTTATGGATCATCATTGTAAGCAGGTTCGAAGGATTTGGAGAAGTTTGTGTTCTCTTCTCGTCTCTTGTATGCAAATTGTAATCATCGAATGCATTCAAACAGCTCATCATATATTGCAACTCTCAGCTTCAATTTTTGAAACAGGACCTTTTTTACTTCCAATTTAACATTAAATTACCAAACCATTCGAAATTGCCAGTTTCTTCAAAAATCCAAGTCCAATGCACTTTATCATTAGATGGGACAGGGAAACAATACCGAGCTGCATATTTGTTGTTCCGCAGCGGTTATGACCTCTGACCTTCAGGGAAGTAACGATGAAATTCAATGTTTATTGTTATGATGATACATAGCGTAACATATTATATTATGCATAATCTACCTACTTTGATTAGTCATCGTCCAAAATTATCCCCTATGCAAAAACTTGAAACAATGAACCGGTATGGTTCAAGAGTAGAAACTAAAGCAACTTAACATTCAGATTCAATACCATATCATATTAATTTAGCAAATACGTAGGTACCAACGAATTTTATATTGTTTTGAGTTGAAATGATGAGGGTGCATATTGGATTGTGTATTTTATAGTGAAAAGTTATATAACGCAGTCTTCATTCAACTTAAATCAGGTATGCACTTCACTTGGCCGTATAAATATATCGGGTCGGGTACCTACTTGCAGGTATTGGCCCAACTTGATTTTTTCTACTTCTCCGTAATGTTAGGTAATATAATCTTCTAATCTGCATAGTTTGGTGGAAGAAAAGCCACATAAAATAAGAATTTTGTTGATTAGAATAGCCATTAGTCGACTGACTGACATTGGTTACGCGTTCTCATCTTCCCTCTCCCTAACTATGTATGTGGCAGCGTGTGCATTGTTTTATTAAAGAAGAAGAAGAAATATTTTTGGGTAAAAAATATTATAAAAGATGTTTCAAGAAGGGGATGCGATACGACTTAAAAGACTTGAGACAAAACTTGATTTCTTTCTTTTTTCAACTTCAACTTGAAATGAATTGTATTGGATCATTGGCTTCATTCTTGCCTCTTGCCTTAGCTTGTGCATGGAACTGGACTAAACAACAGAAAAAACCTGAAGGAGATGAAGGGAGAAGGCAAATGAATTATGTACATACATTAAGAAAACACAAACATTGCATTCCATCCGCTATTGTTATTATGTAGTAATAAATGGTTGTACAATATTTGGCACTTGTGCCACCCCAGCCATACTTTGTATATTGTGTTGGTTGCCGCGATTGCTGTTGTTGTCTGTATTTATTAATACGCAAGGGATTATTTGTACTTTGTACTGATCACTATATCCCCCTAAAAGCACACCTGAGCAGTTTTTTCAAGTTAATGATTCAAAGGGAATCCGCCAATATGAGCGGAGAAAAAAATCAAATGGGAAGGGGGGAATTTTTGCCGTAATGCAACTCGGATTTTTCGACATTTTCAATTGATCTATGGTCATATATTCGTACTTAAAGCATTATTTAAAAAGTCAAACTTGAAAGTGGGCAAATGGAGTCGAATGGATATTAAAAGAGAGAGGGAGAGAAGCTGTTTGATAAGCACAACCAGTTAGTAAAAGATGTGAAGTTGCACTCGTGGATGGATTTCGATTCATTTCTACTCTTCAAGTCAAGTAGTTGGGATGACGTAACCTTTTACTACAAACAACAACAAAACTGCATAATTTCTCTAGTCAAGGTAAATTGCAAATTGTGCTACATAGCTTTACTAACTAAGGCTTATGTCATGCATGGCTCATGAAAGATGCGATAGGACAAGAACGAGCACCGGACCAGGACCAGGACCAGTCATCCCGGACAAGTTGGAGATGGAGTTTTTTTTGGAAGATAAGCTGGGCTGATTGTAGTGAATCCTCTGCTTATTCATCAAATGGAGAAGGGGCTTACAAGTGTACAATAATAATAATAATCAAACTGATCAAGTTTTCCCTTCTTGTTTAGTTGATCCGAAGCTGAAGTATTATTATTACCAGGCCAGCCCAGCTCTCGGATGATCTGCTCATTCTAATTCTTTTTAGTTAGCATTTAATGGGGGAACCAGAAGACAGGTAAAAAACCTATAAAAAAGTCAACCCGGAACTTGCTCCTTTTTTGCTCTCCTCTCAAACTCAATATCGTATTTATAAGCTTTGATGAGGATGAGCGAGCACAAGCAAACTAGACCCCAGCCGTACTTACCTTCTTCAATGTCAGAGTCAGGGAGATGTATTCCAGCCAGCTTGAAAGTTTTATGGAGAGGCTCATCCTCATCGTCCTCATCTCATTGTCTCAAGTCCAAACAGATTTGAGCAACTTATGTAAGAAACCAACTGAGAATGACTATTTCCCTCTGAATTTTATCTATCCCAGCATGGCGATTGAGTTTCATTATATAATCACATAAAATTGGCATGATTATACTGATCACTTTTTAACTATCGTCTTAACTCCTAAAACTCACTTTCCCCCAACAGGACTTGGAGAGCTCGAGCGAGCATATAATATTCGAACTTGGGGTTGGAGGAAAGGAAGAGATTTTTTTCCCAACTTTTTTTTAAAAACTATTCCTCATATTACCTGCTCTCTCATGTAATCTGTCCTGATGATGAGGATGATTAGTTAGTGGTGATGGTGGTGGCAGTAATGTGGGTTTGCTCTGATGGTTGCTTACTCACATCTCCCCAACGTTTACGAGTTGGGAGTGTACCCATAAAATTGTACGAGTAGTTTGATATGCCATAAAAATTAGGGTTGTAATATGTAATGCAGGTAGTTTGGACTGGATCATCACAATGATGATGGTGGTGGTGATCCTGATTCTGATCAGGATGATAGCTGTCGTCCTTTCTGTCCATCCATAGTCATCTCATCCTCCAAGATGCGAGGAAGACGTAAACTCTTCCCTTCCATTTTTATTTGGCACTTGTCTTGTTTGGGCATTGGGATTCTGCTGGTGTAAAAAGTAAAGAGGGGGATTTATTTTATTTATGCTAACTGGATGTGAGTTGTGATGTGTTCGGAGATGTAATGGTATTATTTATGTTAACAACAGTGACGGTTTGTCGCCTTATGCTCTTATCTTGTTTTTGGAGGATGTTGGGGATGCTGATCCCATGTTGTCCGAGATGTAGCTGATGTGATATGTGATTGAGGATTTTGAGGTGTCTTGAAACTCTTCTTGAGATGATAATAATTTATTTGATCTGGTTTGCTTTTTTTTCTGCGGGTATAAATAATGTATCAAATCAAGAGAAAGGGATTAGCTTGCACTTGCGGGAAATTTTAAGTTGATCAAGTTGATGGTGAGGTTGATTTGTTGGATGCTTGTGCGTATAATTTGCCATGTCCATGTAGTTGTTAGTAATGAAATGAATTATTTAGCTGATTAAATTATTTGCTAGGAAGGAATTAGGGCTGGAGTGGGGGCAATGTGAGACAATCTCATCTCATGTAACATCTTTGGTAACTTCCAATTCCTAGAAAATGCCTGTACCACGCATTAATTCTGTTGTTTTGTGGAAGTATTGCAAAAAAATCCTTATCTAGAAAAGCAATAAACTAATTTTCTCTATTTGGAATTTATTGGTGTACCACATACCTCAACCAGATATCCAGACTGTATCAGGAAAGTCATGATTTTCACCCTCTCTCACTCATGCCATGTCATATAGGTTTAATCTCTTATCAAGTTAAACTTTTAAGTATATTATTATGAACTTCCTCCTACTATACTTCAATCTAAAAACGACAGACTATGTATGCAACGTAATTTATTACTATACACGCTCAATTCGTTTTTTTCTCTCTTTTTCATTTAAGCATTCTTTTCCAGTCAAAACAGTCACGGACTCATTTAGAAGAGTTGCATTGGCCGGATCGGACAACAACTTGTCCTTACATTTTCATTTATTATGTAACAACTTGTACGTAGGCCAGGCAAGGCATTAATCCTCTCTTCCCATATCTTATTCTATTAAATCTATTCTATTAAATCCACGCATTATATGCTCATGATCAGGCTGAAACTCACTTTTTAGCAGTGAGTACAAGTTCGATCGGATCGGACATATTTTTATTTATAATAGTCTACTTCCAATACGTTATCCTCAAGGTTCAAGTTCATATCACGTTGCAAATAAATTCATGATAAAAAATGCAATTTTTACACCGGGCTTCAGTAAGCCTTTAACAAGTACAATACAATGCAATGCAAAAGGCAGTAACCTTTTTCTTTCTTAAAAAAACTCCAAACCAAAAAGTGAAACTCGTGAAGTGCAGTTTTACTTGACCGTGCAGAAACCACGCATGTCGATATATACCTAAGGAGAAAAAAAACTCCGTAGTCCGTCTCCGTCCAACTTCTCTCTCTCTCTCAATTCATGATGATCATCCCATATATAAGTTTTCACATTATCATATCATGCCCGAGAAGGCCAGGTAACGAAGATCACGGTTTCTGTCCAGCGTGGGACTTGAAAGAGAAATGATTCGTGACAAAGTTTAGACGAGTACAATGCATTGTATATTATGTAATAATAAAGAAATGTGGATATACCTAAGTCAAATCATGAGGATGATTTTTTTTTCTTTCTCACTCGTATCGTATAGATAGATTGGCATTGTATTTTGTTGGTTTGCTTTCATCCTTGAAAATATCTTTTCTTGACAGATTGTCTATACTTGGTTGTTTGGTATCCTTAAGACCAAGACCAAGACGTAACACTTATTCTGCTCCTATAAGCATCTTCCTCATGTCCGCGTTTTATTCCCCCTTCTTCATTTATAGTAAATAATAATAACAGGGAAGAGCACAATATATTAATATAAAAATGTCGTGCAGATGCAATTTTGCAAAACCACAGAGTATTACCATAATCGTCATTCTTTCATGAGCCAATGTATATCATGGTTCATTCACCTTCCTTTGCTTCTGCTGATTATTATTATGCTTACTTTTTTTTAAAGAAAATTATGTGCACATAAGGCACACATTTTTATTGGTGGTACCTACTTTTATAAGTAGTGTCTGCTCTCCTTCCTTGTTATACTGCAACAAATGAGCAAGTTCCCTGATTGCACGCCCTCATAAAAAGGAGTTTATTTTCGGAAATTGTTAGCAGCTCCTCATTTTATTGCCAAAGAAAGGAGTTACAACTTGCAAGTTGCAATTGACTGGCCTTTTCTCGGAAACGGGATGATTTGGAGGTGATTATTTAGCATGCAATATGAGATAAGCATTTTGTAACTCAATCCAAGAATCAGATCGATTGATTGGTATTGTGAACACCATTCCATTTTTCACTTCATTTTTTTGCAGCGTCTCTCGATTCACTTCAATAAGGCATATATTTGCCAACTTAAAATGACATAATTTCTCCCTTTCAAATGAAAAAGAGTAATTCCTGTTGTTTCTCTTCTTCCCATTTTAAATGTGTTGATTTCCGTGCTTCCTCCTTCCTCCCATCATCCATTGTCTGATTGCCTCTGCAAAAAAGTGCCACAAGACAAGACACAATGCTAATGACACGTTAAAAACCTCAGAGCATTTTGGATTTGATTCAATTTGATAGAAAAAGTCACCGAATGTGGTATAGTGTGGTGTGGTTCTGTGTGATGATGACAATGAGGATGACGATAAACAAACCCTCATTTCATTTCATATCATTCGTCTTTTTTCCACGAATAATAATATTCTCTTCGTATTTATTGTTCTGCTCACCGTCACCAACAACCACACCAAAATTGCTGCAGTAGTAAAAACTTTAAAATTCTGGATTAGCTCCTGCCGAGAGTGTGTAAAGCATAAAACCAAAGCATCATCTTTTGAGGTAAACGCCATAGTCAATGGGAAGGGAAGAAAGGAACAGCACTTAATAATGATTTTATGTGACTTTATCCTACCTTCTTGTACTATGTACTATTTTCATCAGCATTCAGCATATTTATCTATTAGACAATATTATTGCAGCGAATGTTGAGATTGTATTACTTTTTAATGTAGGTACATTACATTTTTTTATATCATTGTGTGTGGAAGACAGGACAGGACAAAAGAAGTCTTTCCCAAAGATTAATATTTTGTTGATCCAACATCCTGCTGACTTCCCAGCATTTATCCAACTCACGCTGGGTTATACCCCATTAAACTGGCCAACTTGTTGTTGTCCCTGTGAAAACTACATAAAATATTTATGTCCGCACATTGGACGGAGAAACACCCAGGTTTGGCTGTGCGGGAGGCTGGAATCCCTAAGAGGTAGTGTTCAGCAAGGCTAGCCATCATCTTGAAAGATGATGGAATAGAACCTAAAGGATGAGTACGGAAAATATTATGCAATTTGCACAAATCCATACAAGACAAGAAGATGCGATTTCAATTCGGAGTAAAATCTATTTTGCAGAGACTTTTTCAGTCACAGAAATTGATATCATTGAACGATTGTTCGGCATAATAATATATTGTTTCAATATGACAGTAGTAATAAGGTAGTCACTTGTCATTGTTAACTCAGTTTTACTTTGCAAAGTTATGTCACACACAAAAATGATGGGTTTGGGGAAGGATGCATTATACATGAGCCTGGTGTGTTTGCTGCCGTTTCATTTCAAGGCATAGCTATTCCCTGGCTATTCCAAAGCTCGTGACAAATGCCACATATTGTAAGGTGCAAAAAGATTCCAGATTTGCAAATAAGGAATGCAAAAGTAGAGGCGACAATTCGTGGCTATAAATTTGCTTCTTCCCTTGCAGAGGCAAAAGTGAAAAAAAAACAAGTGACATGGACAGCAGCACAGTAGTATAACTATTTATATTATTAACTCTGATGTTTACTTGCTGCCGTTATACCTACAACCTACTACTACTAAAATAATAAATTATTACGTTTTTTATACTATACATCCAACAATACCATCCAACTTGTATGATCGTGGGATGTTTGAAATTCAAATAACAAAGATTTTTCGTGTTAACAACGCTCTGAAGCATCTGTGAAGCCAACTGGTGACAAAATGAATTATTGCTGGGCTTTGTAATCTTTTCTAAAGATCTTTCATTTCATTTCTGGTAAGATCCGCCCCAAAACAGAGAGATTCGACTTACACTTGCTCGTTCTCACTCTCACGTACATCTTACACAATATACACATACGTACCTACTCTGATGAGGTACAGGTAAATTATACCTAAGCAGAGCTAGGTTAGTACTGTGTACAGACCTAATACAAATTTAATATTGATTGGGATATTAGTTGCGGTTAATTTATATAAAAGTGGTCATTTTCCGATTGTTTGCTTTTCATTTCTAAACTGGCTTTCCCAAAAGACCACATTCCTGAAAGGGTATAACCTTTCCAAGGACAATTACATAGGTAGTTTGAGAATGTAATTTTTAACAGATTATAGTTGGGGTTGGGGGAAAGGTGGCAGATTAATGTAATTAATTAGAGCAGTTCAGGTTCAGGTTCAAATGAGAATAGAAAGGACAAAGTTAAATTAAAATAATTTGAAGCAATATCATTAGATAAACCACAAAGTGTGTCCTGCTATATCAAACTTTTGCCAACTTGATGAATGATTTTTTTTTGTTCCAAATGAGCGTATGATTATTACATTGTCTCACAATAACCCTACCTATCTTCTAACCAAAGTTATCATAATCAAACGAAGGCACTTGTACCTCAACTGCATGCATTAAACCAAAAGTGTGGAAGAAAAAGAGAAAGAAAAAAAAACCAGCCAGACACAAGCCAAATTCAAGTACACCTCCTTGTCTGCGCACCACCACGTAGAAGCCCCAAAATTACAAAACCGCGTCCAATTGTCTTAGTCTGTGAGCCTGTGTGGAGCACCTGCTACAAGCCTGTTGTACACCTATTCCCAACAAATATTATGAATTTTTTTGAGCAGATAGATGAAGCGATTGAAACTAGAAAAAAAAGTATCGTATCATATCATATCATAGTTTAGAAATTCCACTTTTTTATTATCTTTTCTGGCAAACTTCTTCATTCACCTCATTGGGTCCAACAACATAGGTATACACACACTAGACCAGAGAGCAAGTAATCATGATTTGTTAGTGTGGTTTAGTTTGGTTTGGTTTGCATGGTCAATACAAATGGGCCTGTATATTGTATATGTAGCTTAATTTTACATTTATGAAAGTACCTGTTCCTCATCTATGAAAATGATGATTGGAAGTGATATGAGATTGTGAATATTATTTCTGTCCGCAAATATTACCCCTGATGCCATCACCATCATCGTCATCAGGAAAGCAGGTAGATTTATATATGGTGGTATCAATAAAAAAAACCAAAAGAAAAACCTGGAATTTCTCTTACACTTGATCATCGGTGGTGATAACAGCAGCAGATGAGATGAAATGAGAAAGAAAAATCTCCACGTACTTCACATAGGCTATATTACAAATTGTATACATATTTTTATTCATATTATAAATGATATAGAATGCATATTGCTGAGAAAACTCGTTCTTTTCTTGAGATTTTTTTTTTGGAAAACGACAAGAAGTTTGTCGGGTAAAGAATGCAAGTCAGCAGAGTACTGCCGAGGAAAGATTGCATATTTTATCATTTGAACTGAAAACTAACAGGCAACGGGAGTAGGGAAAGGGTTAAAGTGAGTTCGGTTTCATCTGTGCTTTCTTGGAAATGCTTATGAATTACTTTTAAATATTTTTTATTTATGTGCCACTGTGCCAGAAATGTGCAATTTAATCGGAGACTGCAACTAAAATAGAATAAGTAAATTTTGTCCAGAATTAAAATAATTGCAAAGTACGTCTTATCTTATAGCACTAGGATATCAATTAAATTGAAATTTTGACATTTTTATTTGAGACTCAAAGACAATAGATTTTTCGTAGACATCACAATTTTTATATTTTTTTGCAAGGATTTACATTCATCGCCGAATCCTCATAAAGTAGGCATCATAAATAAATCGATGTGTGGTCTTCATCATCAGTATGACTCCTCCAATCAATCGTATTCCCCTCTCCACTCCAATCCACTCCACCACCAAAACATATCATCCTGATTGTTGTTAGATGATCACAAGTCCAAGCAAGTTATTATTTTCTGGTCATCATTAGCCAACTAATGAGATGTATGAATATTCCTGCCAAAATCGCATGATGCAGGTTGCAGCGGCCAGGGCAGAAATGACTGTAATCGCCACACCAGCCACGATATGATCCTCATCTAAAAATACGGCAGCCACGGAGAAGACCACAGTGACAATGGCAATGATCATAAGCAGGTGGGGAGAGACGATGATCAATCCTTCAAGCCAGCTTAGTCCTAACATTTTTTGGCGTGTGTAAATTACTTGACTTGACTTGATCTGACCCTCCAATTCTCTTGACCTATTTGAGCAAAAAAAAGTTTAAAATGTCAGGTGCCATGTCACTTCATTTTGGGATACCCCGAGCGAGAATAAAATATTGTCAGCTAGACAAGACCGCTAACATAATGGCAATTATGTAAAGAATTTAGGTATTTTTGGGAAAAGGGAATTTTTACCTTGACTTTTTTATCCACTTGTGAGGCTCCTTATCCACAACTGATAGGGGAACGACAAGAAGTCAGAAGTTGATGGGGATGCTGATGGGGATGATGACGCTGACAATGATTAGGGAGTTAACACGGTCGGATAAACGGCAAAAGGCAACTGCTCCTACTTTATCCTTGCTTGTTAGTGACAATCAATTTTGGCTGATTCTTTCCTATGTTATCTTGACTTGGCTTGACTAGAATTTTTTTATCAGTGATATGAAGGGACAGTGGACATTTAGCAAAACGAAAATGGTCAAAAATTCTTCTGTTACTACTATATTTACTACACTGATGAATGTAATGTGACATCAGCTTTAAATTTATATGCTTGTAAGAAATTCAGAAGGGAAAGGGTCGAATTGTTTGATAAAGTGCAAATGGAAATATGAAAATTTTGATGGATGGGAATTTATTTGCCTAATGTTCTGCTTAGAAATAAATATGTGATTACTTATGGCTGATTTGTATTGCTATTAAAATCACAAATAATTTATTGATGTAGGTGATCATTACTCTCGTATATTATTATTGCTTTTTGACCATGGTGACTTCATCCTCCCTTAAGTACCATGTACTTTTAAGTATTATTATCTTAATGGAGGGCTGGTAAATTGACAAACTATTAAATTCAAAACTATCTAATCTTTAGGTACAATGCACATAGGCATACAGATGAAAATATGTGCCTTTCTTATTCTTCATTGCCCAAATGATAATGATAATGATTAGCTGGGCTGTGTGCAGTGTGTGAAAAATCGACAATGAGTTTCTGCATAAAAGGCTGGATGAGTAGCCCATGAAATGAATTCGCACATATTCCGCTTACTTTTCATAATGTGCTTTTTGTGATGGAAAATCACGAAGAATCCCATGTGTCCACTTTTATTATATTGAATTACTCTATCATTCCATGCATATTATTTAAAGCAAAAATGGGATGCACTGTTCATCCAATTCATACCATTGTAAAAAATGAAATTGCAATTCTTACCAACAAGTCTGTACCCGCCTATATGCCTATGCCTTACCAGCTCGATTGACAGCATTCTAATTCTAGAGCATTTTCTTCATGACTGAATCACTAAAAATATAGAGTACAAATTGTTACACAAAAGATAATAATATATGGCTGTGTATAGTGAGGGGAATGTGTGGAGTCAGCGTAAAGACATTTAGCTAACAGCCAGTACCTAAGCGAGTCGCTCAAGACG
>JAQIXQ010002167.1:0-11463 GCA_034700485.1 Pseudosinella alba | reverse complement strand
TAAATTTTATAATTATGTCAAACATTATCCACCTGGTTAATTATAAGTTATCTTAATCCTTCATTAAAACTCTTACCCGAGAGGAGCATATTCGGAAGAAAAACTGCCATGGCCAATAGGGCAGCTTGGATTTCCTCCGTACAGACGGAACCCAGTAGGAAACCTATCCAATTTAAATGTGAAGGGATTTAATTTGTAAACAATTAAATTAAAAAATTAAATTTATTTTGAAATTAAATTAAATTGATTGTTAATGGGAATCTCAAATTACCCATTGAAACCCCTCCATAACCCGACAATAAAAACAGTTGCACAACGAGAATGTCCGCCCCTTTAATTTTTATTTCGAAGATTTGCGTCATCAGAATATAGTTAGCCAATGACTGCAGAACAATGACAAAAAACTCGGATATGGAGTAGGCCACCATGACCTCCCATGTCTTCACCCCGCCCACAATGGATCGGTGGAGGACCCCACTTTTCTTCTCCTTGATGTAGCGAATACTCGTCGTGATGATTGGAAAGAAGAAGAGGAGGCTGTAGACAATATTAAATTATGGCACATTAAATCTAAATATTTTTAAATTATTTTGAATGGATTATGAAAAATTAGAACTACTTTCGCAGCCAACTTACGTCAAACCAGCTCCTGGAGCAAGAAATTCCCGAAAGTTAGTCTCATCATTCCCAAAGATGGGATTCCGGAACTGATAAAAAAAAAACAAGTTAACGTGATGCAAAAATATGTCATTTGCATAAGAGACACTACCATTTACAGATAGATAATTTAATTATAATTAATTCACCTTTAATATATATTCCCCCTGACGCCTGCCGTAGCCACAGTCATCGAGAATGTCCATTATGAAATCCTCGTATGAGTAGATGAGGTCAACTTTGATTGTTGTGGAAACTAGCTTGCCTGTATTTGGAATAATAGTGGATAACTCGAGTGAACTTACTAAAATAATAGCTCTATGTAATGATACATTATTTCTAGTTCAATTATGTTTTCTTACTCGTCTCATCCAACTTCACTCTAAATTCCGATGAGTTGAACATATCCTCATCCGGTTCCACAACCGCAACCAAGCGGTGGTAAAATGAGTTGGAGAAGTTGGTCGGGAATGAAATATAGCCCCAGGTTGCCCCGGAACGAACAGCTTCTTCGGCGTCCGAATCCGTGTCGTACATTTCCTGTGAATTATAAACGGTTACAATAATATTTGAAGTTATTCCAGACTAGTAAATAAAATTTCAATATAGTTTGCATAAGCTACATTATATAAAACATACAAATTGGAAGATATCCTTCCTTAGTTTGCTTAGATAATGACAGCTTAGCCTCTCCACCATGCATTCACCCGGAATCCGAGTAAAATTGTCGCAGTTGACTTGACTTCCCTTGATATCATGGTTAACCAGGCCTACGTTCAAGCCTTTCGATTCCTGACCAAGTGCAATGTTAGCCAAACCCCCGACTACTGCGGCACAGAGGATAACGAAAAATAGGAACCTGGACAAAACAATTTTAATCCCATTTAAAAATACTGTTCAATTTAAAATTCGCACAGAAAGGAGCACATTTATCATTTTACTTACAATGGATTTCTAAAAAGGACCACGAAATTTTTCCCAGTCAAAGCCCTTATTCTGATGAGGCAGTTCAGGGGACCAGGGCTGGGCTCGTGTAATACTTTGGCCATATTAGAAGGCGTTCTAGCCTCCTCTACTATTTCCCCATAGATTAGACCGTCATGGGGTGGGCTTGACGTAATGTCCATCCTAGCCAAGTCTAATACTATCTTCTCCAAGTTGTTTGAGCCATGCTCCAGCATCAACATGCTTGTTTGGCGTTCCTCCAATAATCTTCCATTTCGCATGATGCCAATCTATAGTAAATGTGCGCATGCATGTTATGAAAATGATGATTGAGCAAACTTGCGAATAATTCATAATTTATAATTTATTGTTTTGTCACTTTAGTAAATATAATTAATTTAACATAACCATAAGTACACATTCTTACATTGTCAGCATTCCTACATTCCTCAATGTAATGTGTTGTGACTATTATTGTGGTCCGCTGGTTCTTCACAAGTTTTTTCAGGTATAGCCAAATACTAAAAATAAGACAATAAAATCCGCTTAATTTCAATTTCACATTGATCACAATTATCATTTTAGCACAATTAGCGACTTCAACAAAGTATCTTTAAAATAAAATTATACACATTAGTTCCGTGCGTACTTTTGTCGAATTACAGGATCCAGGCCAACTGTGGGCTCATCTAAAATCAGCAATTCCGGTTGGCTCAACAAAGCAACGACTAATGAGACACGTCGTTGCTGCCCCCCACTACAGCAATTAAAAATGGAGAATAAGTTGCGCTACTTAAATAATCATTCATTTTTTTAAATGCTTAAAAATATAATAAGGAAATATTTTGCATGGATTTTGACTTTTGACCCTTACCTAAGAGATCCCACCCGTGTCGATTCGCTCGGCAATGATAACATTTTAACTAGATAAGTGCTCCCCTTCACAATCTCCTCATTTGTCATCCCACACAATGTGCCAAAATAATTGAGCGTTTCCCTAATGGAGAATTCTCTGTAGAGGGAAAGGTCCTGAGGCATGTAGCCCGGGACACCGATTGACTTTGTTCCTGGAGGGTGGCCAAAGATCCAAATATTTCCTTGATCCAACTTCTTGATCCCCACGATACAGGAGAGGACGGTGGATTTTCCACAGCCGCTGTGCCCCAAAAGGCCGTAAATGGAGCCACAAGGAACTGTCATGTTAAAGCCATTCAAGACTGTTGGCCCACATCCATACGATTTCTTGGCATTTCGGATGAGCACAGCGTCCCCAGAAGGAGTTACACTGACGCCTCTCATGTTACCCCGGTTGTCGGGTGCGTCTACAATATCCGGCTCAATTTCCAGATTAAGGTTTGCTCTGTGTCCGGGTTTATACTGGGTCAATCTCACGTTCACATTTTCGTCTAAAGCTGTGCTTGAATTGGCGAGATTATGAGCAGTCCAATTGCTGGATGATGCGGACGTCGTCCTGGGATCATTGTCAATCCCCACAAATGACACTGACATTTTAGTTGGTTTGGTCACTATAAATACTGAAATATCTTAAACTATATTTTTAATATATGAACTGAACCAGACAGACATTAGTTAAATAATTGTAGTAATGGTAATTTCAGTTTAATTGTTGAAGTTAGACTATAGCTTGTCACGAAAATGGAACTGACTGCGTCTGACATAGCTGCAGACATGCTGCTGAGACCAGCTCAAATTCTTGAATAAAGCTCAAGAAGAACACATCATTATGAAAATCGAGGAGTAGAGAACAGTTTTTGTGAAAGAAATTCCACAATTGGCTTTTTTGCAGAATGCATTAACTCACTAAACAGCATTTCTTAACTTGATGATGATAATATTGATGATGATAAAGAGCAGCAAACTAGCCACATGCACATTGTCATCGCATTATATTCAGAGAGAGGAAAACATTTTTTTCTGAAATACCTACGCTGTAAGTTTGAATACTTGGTTTATGCTAGTTTGGGTTGATTTCCATGGGCTCAATTTTCAGTTGGGATGGTTCGGTTGGTCAAAAGCCAAATTAAATATGGCATGCACCTGGACCATGAGTCGATGTCAAGAGTTGTCATCATCAACATTTTAACTGCTTTGGGGTAAATGGTGGAGAAGTTATTAATTCTCCGAGAAACATGGCCAGAAGGTTTTAAGCAAATTCACGCGGCATTATGAATATTTATGTAATTTTCAGGATCCAGCTAAATCATTACTTTGACTTTGAAATTGTTCCGTCGTCAGTTGTACAGTACAGATACGGTTACGGTAGACGATCTACCCTGCTCGGTCCGACCGTGCTAATTATAAAATCAAGCAGGAAAATGCACAGGCAGTCATCAGCCCCATCATTCTTGCCAAAAAATAATAATTTTCGCTTTCGGCGAAATCGAAAAGTTTCGAATGAAATATGCTTCGGAGTTCTGCATAGAAATATTTACTTAAATCGTAGAAAGAATATTGCAAAATGGCTATACGATAATGATGTCCGGCCACAGTTTTATAAATATAATTTATTTTGTTACTGTATTTTTCAGTTAAACATAATACTTGAACAGGTAATAATGTACAAACACCTAATTAAATATCTACATAATATATACGGAGTAATATGCCGACTCGACGTTTCATGTTTTCCTTTTCTCGATAACTTACAAACTTACACAGACTTAAGTACTAAAACATTTTACAATCTTCATGAAGTTCAACAAAGACGTCAATTACCCCACAAACAAAAATATGAGCTTAATTGTGCATGCATCAAATTATCTTTTACATTTCATGTGAAACAATAGGGTTAACATGAAATATCCGCAGATGTATGCAATCAGCACTGCAAACCCAGGCCAGACATTGGGATGACTAAATTCCAAGCCCCGGCTGGTTACTGAGCGGACTGCCTCTCCTGCCAGTGCACATGGGAATACCTAATGAGAAAAATGTTACATGAATATGGCATCATCATAAATAAAATTGTCATTATATCTTTTCTTTTAAGAAAATTTATCTTTTTATACCTGGGTTATTTTCTGCAAATATACAACCATTCCTTCACGTGGCCAGAGAACGCCTAAAACATTCACGAATGAAAAAAATCAAAATCGTCAAATATCAAATATTTTATAATTATGTCAAACATTATCCACCTGGCAAATTAGAAGTTATCTTAATCCTTCATTAAAACTCTTACCAGAGAGGAGCATATTCGGAAGAAAAACTGCCATGGCTAATATGGCAGCTTGGATTTCCTCCGTACAGACGGAACCCAGTAGGAAACCTATTCAGTAAAAATTTCACTATTTATAATTAACTTAAAAAAGTGCAATTATTTAACTGATTATTAATTAAAATCTCAAATTACCCATTGAAACGCCACCATAGCCCGACAGTAAAAACAGGAGCACAACGAGAATATCCGCACCCTTAATTTTTATTTCGAAGATTTGCGTCATCAAGATATAGTTTGCCAATGACTGCAAGACAATTACGAAGAACTCGGAGATTGAGTAGGCCACCATGACCTCCCATGTCTTCACCCCGCCCACGATGGATCTGTGGAGGACGCCGCTCTTCTTCTCCTTGATGTAGCGGATGCTCGTCGTGATGATTGGGAAGAAGAAGAGGAGGCTGAAGTTAACAAAATTTGACTATGCCATATTAACCCTTCTAATATAAAAACCAAATCTTGTAGGAAATCAAAATTAACTACAGTTTTTTTTACTTACGTCAGGCCAGCTCCAGGAGAAAGAAATTCCCGAAAATTAGTTTCATCATTACCAAATATCGGGTTCCGAAACTGTTAAGTAAATTAACTTGATGTAAAAAAAATATGCCAGTTGCACGAATCACAAAAAAAAATGTTGCATGATCCAGTGGATAATTTAGTTCTTTACCTTTAATATAAATTCCCCTTGTCGCCTGCCGTAGCCACAGTCATCGAGAATGTCCATTATGAAATCCTCGTAGGAGTAGATGAGGTCAACTTTGATCGTTGCTGAAACTAGCTTGCCTGTAATTGGAATAATAGTGGATAACTCGAGTGAACTTACCAGAATAATAGCTCTATGTAATGATACATTATTTATATTTCAATTAAGTTTTCTTACTCGTCTCATCCAACTTCACTCTAAATTCCGATGAGTTGAACATATCCTCATCCGGTTCCACAACGGCAACTAAACGGTGGTAAAATGAGCTTGAGAAGTTGGTCGGGAATGATATGTAACCCCAAGTGGCGCCAGAGCGAACTGCATTTTCAGCTTCCGCCTCCGTGTCGTACGTTTCCTGTGTATTATGTAAACGGTTATAATGATATTTGAAGTAGTGTATACCTTAATAGAAATTAATTTACTGTTTACATATGCTACGTTATAGATAACTTACAAATTGGAAGATGTCCTTCCTCAGTTTGCTTAGATAATGACAGCTTAGCCTCTCCACAGTGCATTCACCCGGAATCCGTGTAAAATTGTCGCAGTTGACTTGACTTCCCTTGATATCATGGTTAACCAGGCCTACGTTCAAGCCTTTCGATTCCTGACCAAGTGCAATGTTAGCCAAACCTCCGACTACTGCCGCACAGAGGATAACGAAAAAGAGGAACCTGGACAAAACAATTTTAATTCCCAAATTCCCATTTAAAAATAGTCCTAAAATAAAATTCTCCTCCATAGCATTTTTCATTCAAATAGAATATAAATATCATTTGTATTTTTACTTACAGTGGATTTCTAAAAAGGACCACGAAATTTTTCCCAGTCAAGGCCCGTATTCTGGTTAGGCAGTTCAAGGGACCTGGGCTAGGCTCGTGTAATACTCTGGCCATATTGGATGGCGTTGTATTCCCTTCTATTATTTCCCCAAAGTTTAGACCGTCGTGGGGTAGAGTTGGTGTTATGTCCCTCCTAGCCAAGTCTAATACTATTTTCTCCAAGTTGTTTGAACCGTGCTCTAGCATCAACATGTTGGTTTGTCGTTCCTCTAATAACCTTCCATTTCGCATGATGCCAATCTATAGTAAACGGTGTATGAATTTTATCACACTGTTGATTGAGCACTAATTTATTATTTGTAAATTTGTCAGTCTTACATTGTCAGCATTCCTACATTCTTCAATGTAATGAGTTGTGACTATTATTGTGGTCCGTTGGTTCTTCACAAGTTTTTTCAGGTAAAGCCAAATACTAAAAATGAGACATAAAATCTTCTTAATTTCGATTTTACACTGATCACAATTAGCATTCGCGATTTTAACAACGTTTTGCTAAAATAAAATTATTCATTTTTGTTCCGTGCGTACTTTTGTCGAATTACAGGATCCAGGCCAACTGTGGGCTCATCTAAAATCAGCAATTCCGGTTGGCTCAACAAAGCAACGACTAATGAGACACGTCGTTGTTGCCCCCCACTACAGCAATTAAGCATGGAGAATAAGTTGCGTTAATTAAATAATCATATAATCATATAAATATTCATTTTGCATATTTTGCATTAATCTTGGTTTGTTGGCTCTTACCTAAGAGATCCCACCCTTGCCGATTCACTTGGCAAGGATAACATTTTAACTAGATAAGTACTCCCCTTCACAATCTCCTCATTTGTCATCCCGCACAATGTGCCAAAATAATTGAGTGTTTCCCTAATTGAGAATTCCCTGTAGAGGGAAAGGTCCTGAGGCATGTAGCCAGGGACGCCGATTGACTTTGTTCCTGGAGGGTGGCCAAAGATCCAAATATTTCCTTGATCCAACTTCTTGATCCCCACGATGCAGGAGAGGACGGTGGATTTTCCACAGCCGCTGTGCCCCAAAAGGCCGTAAATGGAGCCACAAGGAACCGTCATGTTAAAGCCATTCAACACTGTTGGCCCACATCCATACGACTTTTTCGCATTTCGGAGTATAACTGCATCTCCAGAGGGAGTTACACTGACACCTCTCATGTTACCCCGGTTGTCGGGTGCGTCTACAATATCCTGTTCAATTTCCAGATTAAGATTTGCTCTGTAGCCGGGCTTGTACTGGGTCAATCTCACGTTCACATTTTCGTCTAAAGCTGTGCTATCATTCACGAGATTATGCGCAGTCCAATTGCTGGATGATGCGGTTGTCGTCCTGGGATCATTGTCGATCCCCACAAATGACACTGACATTTTGGTTGGCTTGGTCATTTTAAAAAGTGAAATATCTTAAACTGTACTTCGATATGTTTAAATAGGCTAGACATTAGTTAACTAACTAGGAATTTCAGTATAATTGTTGAAGCTAGACTATAGCCTGTGATGAAAATGGAACTGCCTGCTCCTGACATAGCTGCATACATGCTGCTGAGACCAGCTCAAATTCTTGAATGAAGCTCAAGAAGAACAGTTTACCATGAAAATTGATGAATTAGCAGTATTCATACACAGTACGGAACAGTTTTTGCGAAAGAAATTCCCCAACAACCTTTTTTTGCAAAATGCGTTTACTCGCTAAAGACTAAAGAGAAATTCTTAACTTGATGATGAGGATGATGTAGAGCAGCAAAATAGCCACATTGAAATCGCATCATAATATCATATTCAGAGAGAGGAAAGCAACTTTTTCTGAAATACTTACGTGGTAATACTTGGTTTATGCAAGTTTTTGTTCCTTTCCACTGGCTCAATTTTCAGTTGGGATTTCTGTTGTTTGTATAAATCTACGCTAGTACATATAAGTGTATTGTCATTTAATTTACTAAGATGTATTTTGACAATTCGACTTTTTGGCTAGCACATATATAGCTTATATATGTTCTACCTCCGTAGTTAATGTTAAAAAATGCAAAGTCAATCATCAATTCATCATCATCATCCTGTTTACTTGCTCCTTACATTCAGTTTACTGCTTAGGTAAGCCTGAATTTCATTCAGAGGACTAGAGGAGAGGTTTTGAATGGGTTGAGTTTACTTTGAAGAACAGTGAACTCGTTTTACTAGGTAGATAAGCTACGGCGAAGCCGGTGAATTTTATTTCTGTTACCGCGAAGGTAATCTGTCTTACTACGAAAGGAACAGTAAGTTAACAATGTGGGGCTAGGTTTTATTATGAATTGTTGACCGTAAAGAGAATTATCCTTTATTTCTTCATGGGGTAGTCGTACTTACTCCTTGGTAAGATATACCCCAAAAAAATCAACCTCCCTGATCGAATATTTTTTTATATCTGGAAATTGCATTGCCACAATACATTTCGAAGTAATAGCCATGGCCATATCAAGAATAAGAATATGATATGATAACGATCACGGTCCTTATACCGGCTAAACCATAAAATAGCTTCAACTTATCGTTAGAGTGAATGGGCACGAATAGGGATGGCTGTGGTTAACCGAAACCATGGTTAACCGTGGTTAACCAAAGTTTTTTCGAATGGTTAACCGAGAAAACCAAAACCATTTGGCCATTAACCAAACCATACTCGAAAAATATGGTTAGTAACCAAACCATGAAACCGTGGTTAACCATGGTTTCTTCTAACCGTTAAAATGTCAAAATAACACCGGTTTCGGCAGTTAAAATCATTTTACTAATGAATAAATCACGGTTCAGTTTGTGTTTTTCTGTGACAAGAACAATTTAAATAGATGAGATTTCCAACTTTGGAAATAATTTTGACTAAAAACTGAATTTCAGCCATTTTTTATTGTTTGGAGAAATATTCCAGATTTATTTATTAACCATGGTTAACCGTGGTTAATTTGGTTAGAACTGCTAACCAAACCATTTCAGAAAATATTTTTGTTAACCAAACCGTAACCACAAAATCTGGAAAATAAATTGATTAACCAAACCATTTGTAACCATTTGCCAAATGGTTAACCATAGCCATCACTAGGCACGAATACAAAACCGGTTTTGCTTTGAGTCCAATTTATAATATTATGCCATGTGCTTCGGTAATAGACCCCAGTAACCCCGAGATTGGCGTTTGGTTTGACTGGTAGAGACAAAAAATGCACTTGTTACGTAAAACTAAATCCTAAAGTTTGTATTAGTGCAAGCGAAAATCAAAAGACAGGCCGGGTTGAACATTTTCACATGTTCGTGGGATAAGGGATGGAGCTAGCTACTTATGTTCTTGTCCATGCGAATTCAATCTTACAAATTCCTCCTCGGAATTCAATTTTATGAAAGTGTAAGGATTAATTCAATAATAAAACTGAGCCAAATCAAAACTGGGTTGACACCTCCTCAGTAAAAATCAAGGTGGTTGCATGTCAAGTGGATTGTGACATGAAACAATGACACTTGGCATGCAAAATGAAGAAAGAAACAACAACCTGTCCGCTGTTAAGCATTCGTCCTTGAATTTAAAAAAAAAAATCAAAAGTATTAACATAACCAAACATGCCGTAGCTATCATGCCCGTTTTACTATTATTATTGATTGTAAGTAGTTGTTATAATTGATTATTAACATTAATTATGTTACATGATAATCAGGGGAAGAACTAGCGATTCTCACACAATTTAAGTCTCACTTAATTCCCATTTTTTTTCAAAAACTCCAGCCCGCTTCAAGTCCCTTCTCATGACCACCTCACTCGTCTCATAGCCCACCCAATAGTCCCCATGGAGCTTCCTCAACTTGCGGCTCCTCAAAAAGTGTTCGCTTTCCTCCGCAACCTTTGTGATCCCGGCAAAGGTGTCCTCTTGTAAAAAAGTTCAGAGTTCCTCATCATCCCTATAGAGCTTCATAAAGGGGCCTAGGGGGGAGTTGTTCCCCTCCAGTTTCAGTCTGTCAACGAAATCGTGCATGGTCATGTCTTTAAGTTGAATCCCAAACTCATTCCCAAGTTTCCTGATGATAGGTGACAATTATAATTTCAAAAGCAAATTATAATTATAGATCAAATTGTGTTCCTTCCAGGGAGCTACTTTAGTACAATGGTGTATTTTAACCATTCTTTAAAATATATTACCAAATTCGATGATTTACTAATATCCTTAATTTTAGAGCTATCCAGGATGGTCACTAATTGTGGTTTTTATTGCTGTAATTGCTGGCTGGAACGTGATGGTCATGGATGACGATGATATTGACGATATCTCTGTTTGTTTGTTACTGTTAGCACACTTCCGTCTTCTTTGCTTGATCAATTTTTGTAACTTGCGATAGCACGGAATATTTTTGAGTCAGATCCGGCCAATTAATGGGGTCGAAAATCAAAACAATCTACCAACTTGAAACTTGGATTGGACGCGTAACAAAATAAAGTTTCGCCAGAATCTGATATACAAGTTCATTAGGTTGCCGGTTAATGCTGACAGACTAATATTTTATTATTTTTAATATTTTGGATTAGTCAGTATATAGTCAGTAGTAATTGTCAATTGCATATGAAAGATAGTATCAATTAAAGATTATAATATAATAAATAATATTGATAGGAACTTTAATACTGGAAATGAGAATCAGCTACCAGATCATTTTGTACAATCCTTTTGTTCATCCAATCCATTTCTTATTCATTTCATGACATTCACCATTTGAGTGGATATGGCAGGGCAGAGTGTTATTAATTGAATTTTCAAGAATGTATTTATTTCAGTCTTTTTTTACGAATTAACAAGGTATATAAACATAAACACTACTAAATCATGGAACAAACAAAACTTAAATATATCAATTACGTCTTTTCCGACAAAAACATAGTGGGGAAGCGGGACAACAAAAACATGCCTCAGAATATGAACACACTGATTGTCGTAATAGGTAAATACATCAGATTCAAATTTACTCATCAAAATATTGCTTCAAAGGCGACAGTGACGGGATATCACTTTGTCCAGTTAAATGATAGCTTCTTTTCAAGCCATTTACAAA
>JAQIXQ010002166.1:0-11466 GCA_034700485.1 Pseudosinella alba | reverse complement strand
ACAATCAGTGAATGAAATACGGTGTCGGGTGTCCTTCCCTATAGAGTGTCGGTCCCCTCATCATCATCAGTTTTAAAAGGAGAGAAAAAAGCGGTTTTCTTCTGACGACTAAAAAAATGTTGCCATTTCACCCTTTATTAAGTGAAAAGGCACAATAAGAATAATAATTGTATCATTGAAATAATTACCTTGATCCCTACATTTCCTCATGTGTGTAATGTAAACTGATTTTAAATGAGGAAGAAGTAGAAGAACAAGTTAAGCCTTTAAAGACCTGGTCTCTCTAAAGTAGCCGTAGAATAGAATCAGGGAATGGAGGAATGGAATGGAGTAAACAGAACAACGAGTTGAATTGCACTACTTGTAACTATGTTTCTTCCCAGTTAACTTCACCACTTAAGAAGGATGAGATGAGAGTAAGATCCAACTCAAGTGGAATTTCCAGTAGAATGGCCTAGGCCGATTTAGCAGGCTTGGCTGGATTATTTGGATGGCTTCACGTTGGTTTGGGATGGGATCTCCATCTCATCCCATTATTATTGGCCTGTTTCGCTTTCATATTAAAAACAGGAGGCTTATTTAGGCATTAGGGCTTGTACGCTTGTATATTATATCATCATCATCATATCATGCAAAAGGTGACAAGACCAAAGGGGAGAGTGGTCCACGGAGAGGAATTCTTCTTCTTCTGCTGACTTCAAGAAGATCATTCACTTTCAAAGTGAACTTATAATAATGTAATAGAACCACGCACATGCAATTCCCATATATTAAAATGTGATGTGGTAATTAAACTGTCTCTCCTTCCCATTGAACCACATAAATCTTCCTGTTAAATATTATTACCTAACCCTGCGCTAGCACTAACGCTGACTTTCCCCCTTGATGCTTTAAAGTGCACTTTTAGTTTTAGCCTGCTTTTCCATTATACTGAATCATACTCGGCAGGAGTTATAGGAAGCAAAGCAGGAGCAAGTTTTTACTGAAGATGATGTGCCCATGCAGAGCCTTTAAGTATGTAGTAAATGGAACAACAGGTGAGAATATACAGGGAAAATTATTACAGCCGAAAATTTATTATTAGGTAGGTGATATTAGATAGATACGTATATAGGCTTGGCTCTTCAAAAGTGAAAATACCTACATAATTTAATGTAATGCAAAAGATGCATAAAAGTTTACCTGGAAGCAAATGGAATAGCTATGTATGAAATGAAGGAGATTAGTTATGTGGCTCTTGTTACATAAGTAATTTGAAATGTGAGTTGTGAGAGTAGAAGAGAGCAGATATATATGATAATTGTAAATCGTTATTTAAATGAAATTCGTACGTGGGTTCATTCATCACTATTGTATCATAAATAATGGAATTATTTAAAAAATTTCCAAAGATGCTCATTACATAGTACATAGTACAAGGTGTAGTGTAAAAATCAGAAATTGGACTGAGAACAGAAATTTATATGTAGATACAGTACAGTGATAAGCCGATATGATTTTATTTGAACAAATCCTGATGACTTGTAAGAACAGATCCACTTAACTCGGTATTCGCGAAAAAGTGTTGATTTGTCCGTTTTGCCTCAAACCCACAATACGGAAAATATACAATATTATTTAATCCCCCTAATTTAGGAGCCCTAAACTGTCATAGTCCATACCGCATATCTAACTATAATTACATGCAATTATTTTCATGTTTAAAGCTCACATTTTTTAATAAGAAAAACAGTTCCTTGCATTAAATCACGAGTTAATCTCCACTTGGTGGGGAGTGGGCATATAACTTCTGCATTTCGATAACCAAACTTACTCATGATCAGGGGCAAAGACAATTCATATAAAATATGTACTTACCTATTTGGCTCCTAGACAGATACAACGAGCGAGTACGTAAGTGCAATGATAACCATGCAAAAAGGAGATAGGAAAAATCCCTTGTAAACTGCCCAGCTAAAAGCCCTAATTACCCAAAGAAATAAATGGGAATTGCTTCTGTACCCGTCTAGTGTAATTATGACTCTCATTGGCTTGATGACTGATGATGTTGGTAGTTGGTAGTTGGTGAAGGTAAATTGTGAAGATTCGACAGATTTTTTTCACTCTCCTTCAAAGATGCAATCCAGCAACTAAATATCATCGTCATTATCAATGTAAACGCAGAGACAGACAGACAAAACATGCAATGTGGCATGCATCATTTATTTCACTGCTTCAATAGTTTTTGGTCGTATCCTATGTGTGGTGGTGGCGATAAAATAAAACGCATTTTTTCTTCTCCTTTTCAAAAGATTCATTTAAATCACTTCCCTTAACAGGGAAGAAGAAGTTGAAGACACAGAGAATAAGAAAAAAAGTAATTTGACAAGATGAACAAAAAAAATGAGAGCAGAGCAGGAGCTGTAGTAAAGTAGTAGCCTGCATAAGCGAAAAATCTTTATTGGTACATAAAACTTATGGCTTCAGGGCTTGAACTTGATTTTTGTCTTGGGTTTTAATAACAAGTCCGATTCCTTAATCCCCCATGCATAATAGATATAATGCCATCCCCAAGCCAAGTCTGACTTGAGTGAATGAGTGAATGGCAAAATATTATTGTTTTGGTTGATGTGATGATGAAGTTGATGATGAAGATGATGCTGATCCCATAGCCTTAAGGGATAGTTTACTTTGCCTAAATGTGAAATGAAGTAGTAGCCTGATTGTGATTGTAATTGTAATTGCTTTGAATGATGAGGGACGAGGATGATGATGCGTTACGCTTTTTAACTGAAGTCTTAAGTCTTGACTGCCCTGCATAGTTTTCTGGTAGCCGAAGCCAAGTCCAAGTCTTTCCTCAGCTCCGATTCTGCTGCCTCGTCATCGTCACAGCAGCTCTGAAAGTCTGGTTCGTTTTTTCTTCTTCGAAGACGTCCATCAAATCAAGCTGAAGAAAAGAGGAAATGAGGACATTAGAATTCCCTCAGTGTACACTGAACAATCGAGCTTCTCTTTCATGTGAAGTCTCATGAATTGTTGTTCTAGGATATAAGTCTTAAGTCTTCAACTTATATTTTACTGGTATTGGTCACGGAGCCACACTTGGTAAAAGTGTTGCAGGTGGTGCGCCCTTGCTGTAAGATTCGGAAAGTGACCAACTGTATTTTCGTTAAAATGCGTCCATTCCTTAATTTTCCTTTGTATCTTTATACCTGGTCTGGCTGGCAATGACTATGAAACATTTGAAATATAAGTTGGGGGAGATAAACGGGTTTTCCTAAGTAGCCTTTTTTTCTTAAGATAAGGTGTTAGGAAGAGAAAATAAGAAATTTGTGATAACAAGGAAAGGGAGCTATCTTTAGCAACTTGTATAATATTTTTTTCGAACTCTGAACCGGACTGGAGATGAGGGAAAGGGACTTGTATCTTAATGTCTTTCTTGAATGAGCCCAGATGGTCCATAAATATACTGGTCCAGGTCAGGTTCACTTAAGTAGTTAGTTATAAAAAAAATTGTTGTGTTGGAGCCTTTTAATCCTTGTAAAAAGATACATAGTTAAGTGGATTCCCCCGTCCAATCCAATCTGTCCAAGTCCAAGCAATATACCCACTCATTCCCATTCACCAGAAACAAGTACAAATCATAATGAGTTTTTTTTCTCGTCTATCTAGCCCCTTCTTTCAAAATGGAAATGGTGTAAAAAGATAAAGAAGGGAATTATTTTTCATGTTATTTATCTCTTTTGTTCCTTGTTTTAAATGGTGTAATGGGAGAGTGGAGGGGACGATGTAGTACTGATTATTAAGAGGATTCTTCTGACTTGTTAGAAAAATTGAGATGAGGTGGTGGAAAAAAAGTCATGGAAGATATTATTAAAAAAGTATCTCGAGAGAGAGAGGGAAGGGGTGAGCAGAGTATTTAAGATGACTGAATGGGTTTCAGTTTTTTTAGACCCGGTTAATTATCCTTTTCTCACTTTGAGTAAGGCAAAGTCAGCATCAGTAATCCTCCTCGTCATGATATGCCTAACAATCAACTTCTCATCTCAACCTGGTCTGGCCTGGATTGAATTGACTTGACTTGAGTGTTGGGGGAGGATGCCCAGATCTAAGACTGGGGAAGGAGGGTAAATATGGAAAAAGCCAATTTATATTTTAGACACCACACCACAACGGTGGTTGTATGATATGGAAATGAAACATCTTTTGTCCGGTTCACTGAATACGAAAGTGCATCTGCTTTTTTATTGATGCGTAAGAAAGATAGATGCATTATGCATTTTATTTCATTCAGTCAGTATATCTCAAAGAAATGTAGGAAGCTTTTTTTTAGAATGTAGATGAGGTTGACGATAAAAAGTAGGTATGATACGGGATTGAAAGGGCGGGGAACTGCACATGATACTTCTCTGATATCCTCTTCTCGGCTCACTTTCTTCCACTGCATTTCATTGTTAGGGAGAGGAAGGAGGGTGAATTGAAAAGGATCTCATCTCATCTCTCTGGTTCAAAGTCTCATTTTTTGTTTGTGAAGGTTGGCTGGAGGATGAGGAGGTGGATGGTTGAATGAAATGAAGGTGAGATCTGGGATGATGTGGTGTGGTGCAGTGCATAATAAAAGCATTATTGAGTTGAGTCAAGTCAAGCTGATGATGATCTGCTCACTACACTTACTCATCTCTCTCTCCAATATTTCCCAGTTCATCTTCTGGTTTTGACGGATAGATATTCCTCCATCCATGATATGATCCATGATCCACTCCTTCTTATTGGGAGGATGGGATGATATGATCCACAGTTGGGTTTGAAAGCTCACATGAATGCATCCTCTCCTCCCAGCCCAAAGTACCTGTCTGCTCACTTGAATTCAATCATGACGAGACATTGATGTTCCAATAAAAACCACTGGCATTGGTTATGTAAGGAAGCATTTCCCCCAATATTTGGAAGCAGGCAAGGCAGACAGAAAAAAAGAAATAAAAAAGGGTGGTGGAACTGGAAGTTGAAGGTGGAATAGAAAATGACTCAAGTCGAACTTGAGTCAGATGCTCCTCTGCTCCCCAGAAGGAAAAAACCAGATCAATTTATGCATTTAATACAATTTAAGACGGGGGAAATGTAATGCAATCCAACTGCATTCAAGTTCAGTTCACTTTCATCAGTCAAACACATTTCATTTTTTTCTGAGGTTAAGACTTCCTCCAACGAAAATAGGTATAAAAATGCATCAGGGAAGAGATGAGATGAAGAGATGTCGATCTGGATGGGGATGATGATACGAATACCAGAGATGGGGAATGATATGTTGATCCCACAACCTTTCCATTTTTAGATTTTCCATCTTGGGCTAGGGTAGGGTAGTGCCACCGCCACCACACCACCACCAATGCTAATAATAATGCGAGATGAGGGAGGATGGATCTGGATGGATATGCTTGGATTATATGATGATGAGATGGGGATGACGATGAGTTGTCTTGTCTGTGGCATAAGCTTCGGCTAAAGTTGGTGTTGTTTGGTTTGGTTTGGTTTGGCTTTTCATTTTCATTTAATAAAAAAACTTCCTTTCCCTACCCATCATCACCACCACCTTTTGGAACTTCTCATTCCCCTCACCTTGAAAGTTCTTTGAAAGAGTCAGGGGAAAATATCTCTCTCGTGAAGTTATTTAGTTTTTTTTTCGTCTCTGGCAAACAAAGGGAGGGAGAAGTTTGAGTAAGGTGGATTCTCATTCTCACTATGATTGTATGTCAGATTCAGATTCAGACCAACAGACTCATATAGACTTATCCATCCACTTACCTATATAACAAACCTTCAACCTTCCCTTTTACCTATTTATATATTTTTTTTAAGGTAGACCATCATGAATCATTTCTCTCCTCTCCCTCTCTTCGGAGGAAACAATGGGAAGCGTCATATTTGTCTGATTCCATTTTTATTCTTATCCTTTATTATTACGAGGAGAGCAATTTAGATAGAAAGGAACATGAGAGGGGAAGAATATTGTTTGTTTGCTTTATCTCAACAATGCTTGTAGTTAAACAATGGGCTGCGATACTAACAAACAGCGTCCTCTGCTAACAACGTAAAAGACAGATTGTACATTTCCGTAGGATGTGAAGGTTTGTATATTATGCGTAGATACTCGTATATTTTATTTCTGTTATTAATTACTTTGATGGTTAGCTGGGATAAGGCTATTCTTTGGATTTTGTTTTGTTGTTCTCAGGATCTAAATGTAGAATTTGTAGATGTGCATTGTTAAGGGATTTTTTTTCTTTGTTTGGATAATAAATTGTTGTGCTGGTCTGCATTCTGCATCGTATTTGATTGTTTTGATACTGGACTACGACTACATACACTAGCTGGTACTGACATGACATGACATGATGTAACAGTTGTGGATTGGATTGGATTGGAATGACCCTGTTCTTTGTACTCGATGTACGATATACTCACGATTTTTTAAAGAAAAATTGTCCTGCATTGTTGCAGTTGCATAAACTGTTATGCTTAAACTGTATATTGGGTAGCTTCAGCATCAGAGTTGATTAAATGAATTTCGTCACTTCCTTCCCCTCACTCAAGGAAAAAAGTGACTTTTGGTTGTGACAGGTGAAAGGGGTACAGTCATTTTGAGTTTCATTCAAAACTTAATTGGAAATGGAACTTTTCACACAGTCACCATTCACCATCACCATCCGAATGTGACCTAGACCTTCTATTGCGTCACATTGCCTGGACAAAGGTATCCGATTGCATAATGCCACTTCTGGCAACTGCAACATGGGCTATGTTATTTTAGAAAGTTGGATATGAACGGAATTTTTAATACTTTTTGGTGGAAAGGATTTCATTTCCCCCAAAGAAAAAATAGCTTCAGTTAAAGCGTAAAGTAACCTGATACAAACCCATTTCATAATAGACTTTTTTTTTGTAGCAATCACAATAAAAGTATCCGTGAAAGCCCACATAACTATGAACAAGATCAGATTTGGAAATTGCTTTCAATTCAACCTGAAAATCTGTTCTTTCTCTTCATTTTCTAATCCTAATCCTAATGTAATATCCCATTTGTAGAAGGGAGAATTGCACTTTAGATAGGGTTATTGCTTTTCAATGATGGCTTGAACCGGTATTTAACGATTTGCTGCAGCTGGACTGGATTTGGCTTTGAAGTTTGAACCGTTCACTTTTCTTTTGGAGTATTTTTAGAGATGAATTCCCTTCCCTCCAACCTTAAGGAATCGATAAGATTACGTCACCAAGAGAAGAAGGTGATTTGGTGATTATGATTATGGCAATGGCCACATCCACACGGCTCACACAAAAAGGGAAAGGAGCAACAAGAAACATTCTCTTCGGCTGAAGTGGGAAGAAAATAATGAGCTTAACCCTTGTCATGACACATGTCATCATCAACACTTAAACTATTTCTAGAGATGGTTTATACCCAATTTTTGTGACCACGTTATATCATCAAAATGACATATGGCTATATATAAACTTATGGCTCTAGTTCCTCTTCTCCAAATCTATCGATAATAAGGCACTTGCCTTGTCTTTTAAGAAAAATAGAAACGGGCAAGAAAGATTTTGTTTTTGAAAAGCATTAAAGTCAAGATGGATGAAATGTGTGAAGGTGAACTATAAAGATTAACATTTTTAGGAATGTACTTATTTATCTGTTGATGTGTCGTTACTTACTTTATTAGCCTGTAAAGCATATTATATTATTATATTTTTAGTCTTTTTCTATAAATGCTCCGCAAGCATCATGATCATCCAATTCAACAATATCGAATAATGTGAAATATTTTAAGTTCACTCACTCCGTCACTCCCAATTTTTGAGCGTGAGCGAGATTTCACTTGCTGGTGATGGTGATGGCGATCTCATTCAAAATAGATATAATTTATTATCTATCTTTGGATATTTTTTACTGGTTATAAGGTGTAATATGCTTTGTTATGATGTGGCAATATAAATAAGTAATGCATAATTTTTAAAAGGTAAAAAACGATATATGAAATATGAGAAATAATGAGATTATGTTAGAGAGTGAGTGTAACATTTTATGTAATGCAAGGCGAGGTGAATACTAAAATAGAGTTCAAGTACAAGTTCACTTGGTAAAAGAAAAAAAGTAGAAAATATGAATATTTTGTTGCTTATATTTATATTGTAATATGGATGGAGATATAGTTAATGTGGTTATACATCTGTGAAATGGTGATAAGCTCGGAGAAGGGGATTTATTATTAGCTAGTTATTTCTGACGAGGTGTGAACAAAATAAATGAGCTCATTTACAATATCTCCTAATTACGAATATGTTCCTGTCAGCCTATATCTACGGATGGTATGGAAGGAACATTATGTATGAAATGGGATGAGATAGATGAGACTTGAAAGAAAATGAGGAGGACTGGTAGAAAGAAGATTAAGTATTGGAATTGGAATTCTGCTTGCTCTTATGTAACTGGTACATGGAATGTCAGCCATAACCCGAGTTTTATGGAGAAACTGTAATGAACTGGGCGGGCAGCAGACTTCATTTCATTCTTGAAGGAAATGGTGGAATATAAACCAGCCCATTTATTTTTTTGGAATATTTTGAGAGTTCAAAGTTGATGATGAGCTTGAATTTTTTATGGATGAGCTTCTGATTTTATTTTAGACAGACTTTAATTGAGAATTTAAAAATTTATAAAAGTGGGCGACAATGTTAAATCCCTTAAATTGAGTCTACATTTTTTCAACATTGAACAACATCCTTGTCTTGTCCTGTCGAACTTCAGATTTATTAAGGCGGACCGGACTCGAGCCCCCATTTCTAAACAGTTAATTTAATGACAGGAAGTTCCCACAAAAGCGCTTGACACGACAGGACCACACATTAGCTCAATCACTGAGCAAGTCCTTATACGATACAATGTTTCAATTTGGGAGAGATTTTGTCAATAGAATGGATGTGAACAGTTGTATATCTCTCACACGCAATTTACGGTGGCCAGTGTATCAATTCAAAAGGTTCAAATTCAATTGACAAGGAGTCCCTTCTTCCGTTTTGGGAATCTCAATCACTACCCATGTAGCATATTTCAAGATGATGATCCGATCGGTTCATTTTCTCAAGGGAAACTCTCTCCATTCCATCTCAATAAAGAGATTTAGGAAATCGAGTCGAGCTTTCTTGTAACTTCATTTTGCCATTATGTCTCTCCTCCTTACTCATAATACAAATATTCCAGGATGCGCATATTTAGCCAGGAGAAAAAAAAATCCACTTCTTATTCTCTCTCTCCTATTATCCCCGTCACCATTCAATGTTTTTCATTTAGGCATTGTTACAGCGGTTTTATAAATGCACACCTTCCTCAATGCACTTCAAACAATTTTAAGAAAGGCGCAAACACAAACAGCTTCCATTTCCGAAAGAGGATAAGTTTATATTCGAAGCAGGGGAAATAATCTTCAGACTTCTTTCTTCCCTTCTCCATTCCAACCCCACCACATCACCGTCTTTCTTCCATTTTAAAATTTTCGTTAAAGTTCCATTCATTATCCCCTTTTTTCTCTCCATCCATCCACCATCTCAAAAGAGAATTAGAATTAGATATTTGAGAAAGGAGTTACTTGTGCATGACTGCATTGTTGCATCGCATCTCCTTTTTTATTATTTACTTTGATTATTAGCCCCATTCTTTGAGTGAAGGACTGAGAGGAGGAATATATAAAAAAAATCTTCTATCTTTTTTCTCCAAGTTCAAAATATAAAAAAAATATAGAAATTATGCTCATATTTTTCTTCAAAAGGATGATGCGATAATGTTGCATTTTATTATGATTATATTATCTATCTGTGCAGCTTACTCACATCAGAGATATAGCCATAGCTAGACTATAAACTCACTCTCGAATCATCATAGCCAGTCCCTCACAAGATTGGGATAATAATGGCCACAAAGGACAAAGGGAAACAAAAAGGATGAGTTTTTTTTTCTTCAAAAATTAAATTTTCATAATGATTATGAGGACGAGGAAAGGGAGTGAGTTGCGTTTTTTTCCTATTGTGCCCATCATCACCATCATCATCAACAAGATAAATAAATAAAATGCAGTCGGGTGAGGAATATTTTTTTGAAGAAAAAAAAATATGACGAAGATGATGATGAAGGACTACTGTTCCCTTTCAATACAAACTCCAGCATCATCATAATTTTGTCCTGTCTTGTCTTCGGTTTTGTTTTCCACTTAAGAAGACATACTTTTAAGAATACTTTTTGAAAATTTAAATTCATCCGACGTGTCTTAAAATGTGCATACATGCAGAAAAATCTCCTTTTGCCTTGGTCCCCTTCCGCTGTGCTGGCTTTAAATAAGCTATAATTGCAAATGAGAGGGGATGAACATTTCGTAATCGTTGGGGATGATGCGTTGCGTGAACGTAGCATTCAAATTAATATTAATGCAGCACCTACATAGATATTCACTATTGGATGCAGTTTTATTTATTTTTATGAATTCTTCTGATTCTGGAGAATCGACGCCGTCTCTATTTGAACGAGAATGACATGACATGGCTAAATCTTATGTGGCCTTAAATGAAGTGACGAAACTTTATTTGAAAAATGTGTTCTGTAATCCATTCCAATGGTATTTATATGTTTACATTGGAAATGTATGCCATTCTAAACGTAATTAGCTATTAGAAAGTAAAACATTTCGGATTTGTTCCACTCTCTGCAGTGGACATTTCATTTCAGCATTTATTTGTTTGTTTTAATATAAAAGAGTGACACATCAAAATCCATAATGAAGGCATGCATGATAGAGCATTATCGATGCAAAAAAGGGACATGTGCAGTGCATGATAAGAGGAATCCTTCGGAAATACAAATACCAAAATAGAATATTATGTTGGTGCCCTTGGAAGGGTACTTAATTTTAATTCTACTTTGTCAATTGGGTACTTATTTCAACAAGTCATCCTTTTAATAAACTGTATAGCCTTTCTCTTTCATCCTCTCTAATTAATCATTACCATTTCCAATTAATTCACAACTGAATGATTTTAATATGAAATAATAAAGTTGAGTAAATTACAGTAATAAATAAGTAGGCCAGGCCAAGCCAGACTGGGTCGCATTAGTCCACAGTTTATTTATATTTTTAGGGGATGATGATGGTATTATTGGGCCATTGGGACATAACAATTTTTTTATTTATTGTTTGTTGTTACTTAATCATCATCATTATCATTATAATCATCATTTTTCATCTTGTTTATTATTTATCATCCCGATGGCTGATGGCATGGCATGAGTTTCTCCTCTGTCGTGTTGAGCTTGCCATGCATCTGACAATTTCCTTCCTGTCTGCTGCCTCCTCGCCGCTGTGTCATCTTCATAATCATCCTCATCCCCCCATTTATTAGACTTTGGGATGATAAAAATGAAGATGCGTGACTGAAAAATATATC